>JAHBCN010001862.1:0-104266 GCA_019359885.1 Listronotus oregonensis | reverse complement strand
GGTATAAGAAGGTTGGCCTCTTTTTCTTTTAACAGCTGTATGTCAAAGTTGACTGTTACCTTCAACATACATCTGTTAAACGGAAAGGGATTCAACCTTCTTAAATCTAAAGATTTTAAATTAAATAAAATAAAAAATGTTGTTAAAAATTTAAGACTAACATTTTTCTGGTCGAATTTAAATTTTAATGTAATTTGTTTATTCAGATATCTTGTTTGACAAGTAGTATTGATATTGGCTATTGAGTCGAAAGTTTGCTATGATATTTAATTTGTAAAATATACGTTAATAATCATTATTCTGCATTTTTCTGCATTTTTCTTAAAGCTAAGAATAGGCAAATGAAGTCATTAAAAATAGCAGTAAACACATTTTCGCTAAATTTTATCTGCTGATAAATCTACACTTTTTTTGTTTTCCTCTAAAAAATATATCAAAATAATAGGCTTCAATTATCAAGCATGATCACTGGCAATTATAAATTAAAACTTACTTTACCATGTATTTACGGATACAATCTCTCGTGCAGTATATTAACTGCTTCAGGATAGTCGTTAAAATATTAAGATTAACTGTCTTAAGGACTTATCAACATTTTTAATTTATTACCTACTTATTAAACAGCCAGGAAAAAAACATTCACCATATTTCAGGTTACCTAATTTGATAGCAAAATCTTTATAAAAAAATCTAAACTAAAAACACATGAATAAAAAGCAGAATTTGACAATTCTCAAAGATCCACAAAAAAAGTATATGTCCAATAAAAAATCTACTGTAAGTTAAATGTAACAACAAACTTAATTAATTTCTCTGGGTACGTGATCTACAGTTTAACGTGGAATCCACACACTTCAGCTCTCCGTGGACTGCGTCCATGGTCACCCTTCAAACTACCAACCACGCTTGACATTGCTTAACTTCACTGATCGGAGTACAATAAGTGGTTTTAACGCAGCCAAGGTCGTTGATACCATACTTTTTTTTATAAAAAAAATATCAATGAATTCCATAAGATTTGAACTCACATCGTGCCAAGTAAAATTTGTGACCTGTTCCTAATTTTTATATTATTTATAATGTTGGTGGTGTGAATACCATGTGGTCTAAAAGGTGCCGTGTCAAACAAAGCTTTATGTTTCGGTACTTGCACATTGTTTACAGAAATGGGAAAAATGGATTAACATGTTAATGCCCAACACTCACCTTATATAGTCGGTTTATTAGTTAAAGTTACTTAATTCAAATTTTTTAAAGGTTAAAGGTTAAAACTACTTAATAGCTTGCTGTTAATGCTCTATCATTTAAAAAAACTCATCAACTACCAATATGCCTACTAAACCTCTCTAGTGAAATATTAACCTTTTTTACTTTTTGTTCATTCTAATTTTTATATAAAATGATTATTTTTTCCCAAACCAGAAAATGTTACTTAGTGACTTTTACACTACTACCTAATAATGACATATTTAAAAGGTACCAAAGCCAGGTAAGAGCCCAATCACTTCGTTAGTGTGTAAGTTGATGTTTTAAAATAAGATTATCTGTAAAATGAATTAGACCGCGATCTAACTGATTGGCTTAAATAATAAACATCTAGAAACTAAATATTTATACCTGATTTAGAAGTTTATAATCTTGCATAAAACTTAACAATATTTTTTGTTGACTATATTTAACAGCTCATATAGTGCCACTTACTTTAAAAGATTTAAATTTCTGGACCCCTTACAGGTCGTAATCACTTTGGGTATAGTCTGTTTCAAAGTGTATTGTTATTGCTTTTGACGGAGCATACGCCAATAAACCTTTAACAATTTTATTTCCTATTGTTGTTGGGTAAACCCATTTGTTCATAAGGGCAGGGGTGGGCCAGATATTTATTGAGTATTAACCATTAGGCATATAAATATTTTGGCTAATATTTTAGTGGCAGTGTTGAATAACCGTTTTTACTGTGCGTTTCGAAAAAGTTGTTTTACGAGAATATAACTATGTCGCGTCGAAATCATTTGTCATTAGATGCAAAACAGGTTGTGAAAAATGTGTATGAAACTTTAATTAGTAGAGGTCTAATTAAACAAGAAGCTTTAAAAGAAACCTGCCTACTTACAAAAACTCCAATATCATCGATAAGGGATATTATTATTAGTGAAGAATTGAACAAAAGAAAAAACGTATTGATTTTCAATTTCATTGTATAGACAATAGTGATCAGGACCTAATAAGAAAGAAAATATATTGTCTTCATGAAAGCAGAGTTATTCCTTCCTTGGATAAACTGAAAAAGAAGCTAGACGAAGACGAAACCAATATAAATATTAGCTGTGCCACCCTCCATAGAGTTGTTTGTAAAATGGAATTTAAATACCGCAAAATAGACAAAAGACAAGTAGTAATGGAATTGCACAGATTACGCACTTGGAGATTTAATTACCTTCAAGAAATTAAAAGATATAGGTTGGAAAACAGATCCATAATTTACCTTGATGAAACATGGTTCGATACACACGACACAGAATCCAAAGGAGCGTTGATTCCAGTCAAAACTGTCAGACGAAAGCACCTTCAAATAAAGGAAAACGCATTACCATAAAACACGCTGTTTCAGAAGACGGGTTTGTCCCAAACTGCTTGCTGTTGTCTGCAAAAAATATTAAGGATTCTAGCTTGGATTATCATGAGGATACAAGTGCAGAATTTTTTGAAAACTGGTTTCAGAATTATCTTTAAAAAAATATTTCAAACAACAGTGTTATTGTCATGGATAACGCAAGCTACCATAGCCGTCTGCTACACAAAAGACCAGCTTCATCAAGTTCAAAAACTGAAATCCAGGAATATTTATTAGAAAATGATATTTATTTTGAATTCAGTTACAAAAAACGCATCTTTTGGAAGTCCTAAATTCATATGCAATTAAAAAACTATTTGTATGTGATAATTTGACTGAACAGGCTGGGCATACTGTCTTACGGCTTCCTCCGTATCACTGTATGTTTAACCTCATAGAGCATTTGTGGAACCAAGTAAAATCAAAGATCGGAGCAGAAAATTTTACACCTACTTTAAGACCCAGTGTTATAAATTTGATAAAAAATGTAATTATTACCATACCAGTTAAGAGCTGGAAAAATTCACTACAGCACATTATAAAAATTGAGGATTCTTACATTTCTATCCAAAACAACATAAATCCTATTGTACGGGTGAGTCAACGATAGAGTAAAGTTCATTATTTCATTGGTTTCAAAAGTTATGAGAAAATAGTAAATACAAAAGATGTAAAGATTCTTAGGATGCACAATTTAAAATTATTTTAAAGTATACAGGGTGGCTCAAAAAGCGTGACGAATAAAACATACATTTTTTAAATGAAACACCCTATTTTTAAATTTTGTTTTGAATTCCTTTTAAAATTCTTCAACTTTTTTATTAATAATAATACATACCTAAACCTAATAGTTTTTCCAATATTTCAATTTTTCCTAAAAAAGAAAAATAATTTTTCACACTTGCAAAAAAATTACGATAGCGCCATTATTTTTGAAGGTAGATTACTCATATGTTGATATTAGCGTTATTCGAAGATGACGTAAAAGATATATGCAACGGAATTTTTTAATTAGATGCTACAGGGTGTTCAAAATAAACGAATATATTTGGATCATTTTAAATTGAAAAATCTCGATTTTTTTAAATGGCGCAACTTTCATATATATTATTATTTTTTCTGAAAGATCTTACAAAAACCCACAACTTTTATTAAGTATGTCATATACCTATTTTTAATACTTTGTGATTTATTTTAACTTTTCCAATATTTACTCCTTCTTTCTGTCTAAGACTAAGACTATAACATTAGTTAGCCATTTTTAAATTTTAAATTCACAAAAAAAGTAAATAATAATAAATACCTATTACTACAAATTAACTTATTTTTAATTATTATTATGGCGCAATAAATGTTCAAAAATATGCCTTTCTACTTGGATACACATGTTTAGTCTTTTTCGTATATTTTCTTGGACGTTCCTTAGCATAAAAGGTGTTATTCTCCTGCACGCGTCCCGCATCCTATTTTCCATATCTTCTGGTGTTGTAGGGGGATTCACATAAACACGATCTTTAACATATCCCCACAAAAAGAAATCTAGTGGTGTTAAGTCACATGATCGAGTTACAATTCAATGAATCCACCTCTACCGATCCATTGGGGTGGGTAATGATTATTTAAAAATTCTCGAACTTCTCGATGGTAATGCGGAGTGAGCTCCATCTTGCTGAAACCACATTTGTTGGATCTCAATGTTATCAAATTCTTGAAGAAGTTGAGGTAAATCATTCTGCAAAAAGTTTAAATATCTAGGCCCGTTAACTGTTTCAAGTAAAAATATGGTCCAATAACATTAAAGTGTTTTATTCCACACCACACATTAAAGCGACCAATGGTTTTGGTTTTGCACTTCCCGTACCCAGACTGTATTAACTGTTGAATAATAGTGCATGTTATGACTGATTAACTGCACCATTACTGCGAAAAGTAGCTTCATCGGAAAACATTATTTTAGACAAAAAATTTGGATCGGCCTCTATTGCTTCATTTATAACGGTGCAGAAGTTTACCCTTTGTTCAAAATTGCCGGTCTAGAGGTTCTTGGTGTAGTTCCATGTGGAAGGGATGATATTTGTGTTTTCTAGTGGCGCGGTTAACGGTAGATTGGAATGTATCACATAAAGCTAGCTACTTGACGGCTACTGACCTGGGGATGATCTTGAACTTGAAGTAAAATTTCCAATTCTTTTTCCTCATTGCTAGCATCCCGGTTTACCACTTTCCGTTTTTCATATTCAATACTACCACTAGCATTAAACCGTTCCATTAAACACTGAAGAGATTGCCCTAGTCGGTACATCGCTCCATTAGGAGTACTTCGCCTTGTAAAGTCTTACTGCCAACAAGAGAATTTCTTTGCGCCTCACCCAGTATATAAATCCTATATCAATTAATTCAGCTTTTAGGAAAAATCCATACTTATTTATTTTTAAATTTACTGACACCACAATAAATTTCTTATGAATTTATTTACTCAGATGTCAGGTTAAAATTTGACAATGTCATTTTGTCATGGCCAACTAATGTTATAGCAATAGTCTTAGACAGAAAAAAGGGTAAATATTGGAAAAGTTAAAATAAATCGCAAAGTATTAAAAATAGGTATATGACATACTTAATAAAAGTTGTGGGTTTTTGTAAGGTCTTTCAGAAAAAATAATAATATATATGGTGCGCCATTTAAAAAAATCGAGATTTTCCAATTTAAAATGATCCAAATATATTCGGTTATTTTGAACACCCTGTAGCATCTAATTAAAATTCCGTTGCATATATCTTTTACGTCATCTTCGAATAACGCTAATATCAAATATGAGTGATCTACCTTCAAAAATAATGGCGCTATCGTAATTTTTTTGGTAAGTGTGAAAAATTATTTTCTTTTTTAGAAAAATTGAAAATATTGGAAAAACTATTAGGTTTAGGTATGCATTATTATTAATAAAAAAGTTGAAGAATTTTAAAAGGAATTCAAAACAAAATTTAAAAATAGGGTGTTTCATTTAAAAAAATGTATGTTTTATTCGTCACGCTTTTTTGAGCCACCCTGTATACTTTAAAATAATTTTAAATTGTGCATCCTAAGAATCTTTACATCTTTTGTATTTACTATTTTCTCATAACTTTTGAAACCAATGAAATAATGAACTTTACTCTATCGTTGACTCACCCTGTTAATTAATCTTAATGATGACTCTGATAGTGAAACAGAATTAGATTTAGATATTTAGATTAAAAATGTAATTATATATAGATAATTCAGTTATAAATTTATTAAAACTTTGCATATATTTAATTTCTTAATGTAATTTTAAGATTATACTTACCTAAATAAACAATAAATTATAAATCTTTATATTATTAAAGTCCGTCCCTAATGTTCTGTCCTATACCATCGATTTACATTTATATTGCAATAATATAGTAGTGAAAAAATTTAAATATTTCGGTTCCTCCTTTGTAAATTTTGTTTAACTAATTAATATTTTTGACATATTATTTTTTTAAGGATACTGTTTTTTAATAACAGCTTTTCCAAAATATATACTTAATAAGTCACCCCCTTTTAACTTGTCTAAGGTTTATAATTACAGGGTGTCTGAAAAGTCTTAGTACGGGCAAACATCCATATACAGAAGGAGAATATATAAATCGTTGGTACGGGCTAATATTTCCGAAGTCAGTAAATATAGAGAAAGCAAATTTTGGCGAATGCATAAGTACAAAAAAAGCTACTTCTTTATGCATTTACAATTTTTCACCCTTGCAGGGGTTGCACCGGGCGGTTGCACCCAAAAATCTTAAATGGAACCCTATGTCGATTTGTAGCTTCTCTTAAAAGCCTTTAGAAAACAAACATTGCTGCACAAACTAGGGGTCTGTAAAGTCACTAGCATCCAAATAAAACGATTTAAATTTACTCAACAAAAAATAAAATATTAGCCTGTACTAAAACTTTTTGAACACTGTACATCTAAGTTTTTAAATTATTATTTATATCATTTACATATTTTTTTTGAATTAAATACCCAAATTAAAATGGTGTAGGAAACAAATTAACAAATTTAATATAATAAATGTTAATTTGTTAATATAATAGCCCAATCAAATTGTCATTCAAAATAGGGCCCAAGTAAACATGAAATAGGCTATTTGGTTTTATTGTTTTAATTGGTCTATTAGGAAGCTAATAACTGTAATCTGTGTTTTCCCACCAACATTTTTGATCGGAGAACTTTTGACAGCCCAAAAACCACGTATATATCTCGGAAACTAATAGTCCTATCTATTTTTTTATTTTGCACTTTTTAAAGAGCATTAAATTTCCTTCAATTTTTATAAGCTTAAGTCCCAACTAACTTTAACAGTAAGCGATCTACAGCCCGTCAAAAATTGTCTATTTTTGCCAAAATGGCAAAAAATCGCCAAATCCTCCTATTAACTCCTTTATATTTCTTTATAACTCGTCCTAAATATTATAGGAATCATAAAATTGATCATGATTAAAAATGGTTGACTTAAAAAATCCCTAGCTTTGGTCTTTAGAGCGGAGGAGTAAAGGAGGGAGGGGTAACGCACGGTGTTACGATCTTATGGTATGACGGAACAAAAATAATAACTTTGATCACACCAAATGCAATTTAAAAACAAAAAAAAAATGTTATCCACAGCCCTTCGCTTATACTTTCTAAGGGGTTTTTAAAGTTTTAGTGTCACGACTGGGGTATACAGTGTGTCCCTAAAATAACCTATAAATTCATTCAAAATTCGGGTGTTTTTTTCTCGAAAAAACGCTGGGCTCAATCGATTTTTTATTTTGGTTGGGGTTTTTGGCATGATAATTTCATGTATACAGTGTGGCCGAAATACAACAGATCTTACTTATTTTTTTTTTTTTATTAAAAAATAAGGCATATTGATATAAGTAAATGAATTTTAATGTAAAACTACTTAACATAAAAACCAATTCTTAAAACTAGCAATAGCTTGCAAAACAAAATAAAGAAATAGGGAAGTCCACAGGATTTTTAATAAACACATATTTTTCTAACTGAAAATCGAATTTGGTAGAGCTTTTCTTAGATTTAAATTTTCTGAGGCTAACTAAATGGGGACCGGATGTTAACAAAAGCGTTCTAATTATATCAGTATTCACAGATCTAGAGTACTTACGGGCATTATTTAATCAAATGTTTCGACATTCTTTATGTCTTGCTTCCAAAGCATCCTTCGAAAGCTGATCAACTGGTAAGTTAACAAATTCGATTATATCACCCCCGTGAACTAATACCTTATGAACTGTATAGTACCAATTATACAATGATAAATATAATGTTCTTGTCTAATCCAATAAAAATTTAAATTCATTGGTATTAATTTATAGCCAGATGCTATAATTTTTGAAATGAAACAATTTTTTCGTGGAGCCATACCCAGGCTTAGGTTTATAAATTATTAGACCCATTCTAGATTAAAAATCACTTTGAATTCTTTTTTTGTTGTTTTTAAATATTTTGTTATTTTTTTCGCCTTTGACTTGCCAACTTTTAATTTGTAATCGATATGATTGTGCAGCAGGCACTCCAAAAAACATATTCAACAATGTAAACTTGACAAAACATATCGATAGTTTTCAATTTAAAACTGCAACTGAATCTATTTCCTTGGGAGTGGCTCCACAAATAATACACTTTGAAGCGAAATTAGCTCGTGACAATATATTTAAAACACTTTTATTAAACATGATAAAAAGCATTTCGTATGAGATTTTTACAGAATTTCATTCACAGATAAGGTCATAAAGTTTTAATTCGTTTATTGATGTGTTGATATGTTCCTCATTTCGAACTAAGTCTTAATTTTGTTTCATAAATACAAACTTTATTGGCCTACTGTAAAATGTTCATGAAGGCCTAGGATTAAACCATATAATGTCATTAGTAATACAATCTATTGATGTTTTTCGAGCCACTCTGCATGCCTTCTTTCGAAATTACTGCGCGTTCGATTACATTCTTTCCACCACCTCTCAACTTTTATCTAAAAAAAGACAACATTTTTAATACATATTAATTTTTAAAGACTTTGAGCATCATTTTATTACATTCTTATAATATTTTGGACAAGTTATAATGAAATATGAAAGAGCTAATAGGAGGATTTGACGATTTTTTGCATGTTGGTGAAAATAGTCAATTTTTGACGGGCTGTAGCTCGCTTGCTGTTAAAGTAAGACGGGACTTTAGTAAGTAAAAATTATAGTAAATTTAATGCTTTTTAAAAAAGTACAGAATTTAAAAATCGATGGGACTATTGGTTTCCGAGATATATCGAAAAAAGTGAAAAAAGTCCAAATTCGTGGTTTTTATGCTGTCAAAAGTTCTTCCATCACAAATTTTGGTGGGAAACCACGGATTACTGTTATTAGCACCCTAATGGACTAATTAAAACAATAAAACTAAATAGCCTATTTTATGCTTGTTACTATACTATTTGATTGGGCTATATTTGTAAAATGGTAAAATTAAATCAATCTGAAGATCTCTTAACATTAAATTCTTAAAAACAGGAAAGTTTGTTGTTTTATACGGAAAGTATGAAAAAGTTATAAAAAATAATAATTGAAAATTCACATTTAAAAATTTAAGGTAAAATCATTGACTTTTTTAAATGGGGTGGTCATACACCCCATTTAAAAAAGTCAATGCCGCCTCTGTTGTTAATCATAGCCCGACACCCATTGGGCACACATTATATCAAATTGTCAATGTTGTCTTTGGTCCTGCGTCTGGACACAATTTAGCAGACTTGTCTTTGTCGGAAACACTATTTCTTAATTCAAAACATGCCTTTTTGTTTTCCTGGCATATTTCAAACGTATTGAATGGATATTAGGACAGGGGATTGCATAGACCATGACAATACTCAAATAATGCGCTGTTCTAAAAAGTTGCTTAAGGTTCTTGCAACATGCGGAGATGCATATGAAAATGTTATCTGATTTGTACCGGGTGGCCCCTTTTCGATGAAATTCGAGAAATTAGTCTGTCTCAAAGTATACCGTGTTAGCTCTTGCCTTCATTTATGGATTATAACTGCCGACAGCAATAAAACTGCAGATCGGTAGGTATTAAAGGACAAAACATTAGGGACGGACTTTAATAATATAATGATTTATAATTTATTGTTTATTTAGGTAAGTATAATCTTAAAATTACATTAAGAAATTTAATATAAGCAAAGTTTTAATAAATTTTTAACTGCATTATCTATACATAATTACATTTTTAATCTAAATATCTAAATCTAATTCTGTTTCACTTTTAGAGCCATCATTGAGATTAATTACTATAGGATTTATGTTGTTTTGGATAGAAATGTAAGAGTTCTTAATTTTTATAATGTGCTGTAGTGAATTTTTCCAGCTCTCAACTGGTATGTTAGTAATTACATTTTTTATTAAATTTATAACACTGGGACTTAAAGTAGGTGTAAAATTTTCTGCTCTGATCGTTAATTTTACTTGGTTCCACAAATGCTCTATGGGGTTAAACATACAGTGATACGGAGGAAGCCGTAAGACAGTATGCCCAGCCTGTTCAGCCAAATTATCACATATATATATATATATATATATATATATATATATATATATATATATATATATATATATATATATATATATATATATATATATATATATATATATATATATATATATATATATATATATATATATATATATATATATATAATGTAACAAAATTATAATAAGTCACTAATGAAATAGTATTGAAAATTTTAATATATTAAAGGGGATTAAAATAAGAAAAAACAGGGATTTTCATAAGTAAAAATGGTTCTAAATAAAGGGAAAAAGATGTAAAATTACATAAGAAAACATAATACAGCTTTAGAATGTAATTTAGTGTATAAATGAAACAGAATACATACCAAAATCTGACATTTATAGAAAATCATTTTATTAAGCCTCGGAGCATAAAAGTAAAATGTTAAAGGACACTACCAAAAGCTTCCCTGAACCTAAAAGATTATAAATCGATATAAAATAATGTAAAGAACATAATAATTTCAAAAACAGGACATAAATATACTGAGTATATACAAAAAATACAAAAATAAAGACATGACAGATTGTTACGAAGGGATAGAAAAGTACATAGCTTATTATCACCTTATAAATAGATTTGAGTTAGGATAGATGTTAGAATTAGTTTTAATAGGATAAGATAAGTACAAAAACAAAGAACTCTATAAAAAAGAACTGTTTAATGAACTCAAAAGTGACTTAGATTAAGTGAAATGGACAGGTAAAGACAAGTGTTGTATTTTCATAAAAATAACAAATAGTGGAAATAAAAGAAGAGAAAGTGATATAGTGAACAGTATAGTAAAAACATTCATTTTCTAGAATTAGATATTAAAAACGGGTAAAAACTTTAAAGAGTTACCAAATAATTACATTTGTAATCATAGTAAATAAACAATGTTTATTTATGGACAATAATGTTGAATTGTAAAATGATTATAAATTATTAAGGAATCATATTAATCTTAAAAGATGTCTTTAATTATGTATATTTAAGTTTGTAAAGTAGGTAGGAAAGAAAACTTAAAGTTTATTTGTAAATTGGAAAATAAGCAAAAGTCACGTACGCCATTTATCATGCATCAATAGCTTTAAAAATGAAATTTGCAAACAAACTCAAATTAAAACATAAATTTGTTTATACCAAATGAAAAGCAAATAAATTTATAATAATTTTCATTTAATAACAAGGGCCAGTATAAAGAAATAAACATAGGGTTTTATAAAAAGAAAATCAAAATATATTGAAGTCATAAAATTTAACATAAATTTTTCTCAAGTGGCCTGAAAAGCATCCATTTTCATAAAAATTATTCATTTGTTTCAATGAGTATATAAGCAAAAAACGCCCGAAAACGGCATCATTCACATAATTCAGTTGCTACCGAAAACTTAATAGTTTATTTTAATAAAAACAAATGAATGGTCAAACATCAACAAAGAAAGTATTCTAACCTCACTATTTTGACAGAAAGTAAACAAACGAAACAAAGTTAAGTTTCCAGTATAAATATAAAGTTAAATCATCAGAAAGTTTATAAAAGTGTTAATACAGAAACAATCAAGTTAAATACCTGTGTTAATGGTAATTAATCCAGACAATTAAAAGTAAACCAGCAATCAAAATCGACAAACGTCAACAAGTATATTTTTCGACACGTTCGATACTAACATTCACACTAGAGAGAGCTTTGGACATTATTTATGGGAAGATTTACAAGTAAACCAAAGGAAAACGAGATTATTTAGTTTTAGTATCCTTTTTTATAATGTTGATGACAAATAGTCATAGTTCATTTATATTGTTCCTGTAATAAGGTAAGAGTTTATTTATGTATGTAAAGGATAGGAGAAATAAATATTGCCAACATAACTCTAAAAGAAAGAATCATATTGCCAACGTTACTTTAAAAGAAACTATAAAATTGAGGCAAGACATAGATATAAATATTAAACATAATTATGAATTAAAAATATATGATTTAAGATTTAAGAATAACAGCATTATTATCATTTTTATAAATATTTGTTATCAAAAATTAGTATTTATAATAAATAATTTATTTTTGAAAATTATTCAAATCTTTTATTTTGTATGTATGTCCAGATAAATGTATGAGATAAAAGCCAGAGCTCAAAGGGATTGAGAGTTCCAGAAAGCCGGAGTTGACATACTTAAAACCCCACAGAATTAAAATTAATTGTAACGAATCTCGCTAAATATTATAACATAAAAACAAAATACCATATATATAAAATATAATATAATATATTAACTATAATTAAAATATATAATATAATTAATTCGTTACAATATATATATATATATATATATATATATATATATATATATATATATATATATATATATATATATATATATATATATATATATATATATATATATATATATTGTTTTTTAATTGTATATGAATTAAGGACTTCCAAAAGTTGCGTTTTTTTGAAACTGAATTTAAAATAAATATCATTTTCTAACAAATATTCCTGGATTTCAGTTTTGCATTATACATGATAATAACAGTGTTGTTTGCTTTCGTCTGACAGTTTTGACTGGAATCAACCCATCCTTTGGAAACTGTGTCGTGTGTATCGAACCATGTTTCATCAAGGTAAATTATGGTCTGTTTTCTAACCTATATCTTTTAATTTCTTGAAGATAATTAAATCTCCAAGTGTGTAATCTGTGCGATTCCATTACTACTTGTCTATTGTCCATTATGCGGTATTTAAATCCCATTTTACAAACAACTCTATGGAGGGTGAGACGGCTAATATTTATATTGGTTTCGTCTTCTTCTAGCTTCTTTTTCAGTTTATCCAAGGTAGGAATAACTCCGCTTTCATAAAGACAATATATTTTCCTTCTTATTAGCTCTTGATCACTATTGTCTATACGGTGAGATTGAAAATCACTGCGTTTTTTTCTTTTGTTCAATTCTTTACTAATAATAATATCCCTACTTACAAAAACTCCAATATCGATGATACTGGAGTTTTTGTAAGTAGACAGGTTTCTTTTAAAGCTTCTTGTTTAATTGGACCTCTACTGATTAAAGTTTCATACGCATTTTTCACAACCTGTTTTGCATCTAATGACAAATGATTTCAACGAGACATAGTTATATTCTCGTAAAACAACTTTTTCGAAACGCACAGTAAAGACGGTTATTCAACACTGCTACTAAAATATTAGCCAAAATATTTATATGCCTTATGGTTAATACTCAAGAAATACCTGGACCACCCCTGCCCTTATGAACAAATGGGTTTACCCAATAACAATAGGTAATAAAATCGTTAAAGGTTTATTGAGGTATGGTCCGTCAAAAGCCATAATGATATACTTTGAGACAGACTATACATTCTCAAGTTCAACTTTTTAAACAACCGCAACGGTAAAAACAGATTGCAGCTAACTTGATTCGTCCTGGAAATTCAGGGCGTTTTTCAAATTTTGTCTATTTAAAATAAAAATAACATTTATTAGGTAGTACGTAAAAACTGTTAAGAAAATATACTTGCCAAACTTTTGGTTTTATTAACGAATGGGTGTTGTCACAGTTTATACCGTACGGTATAAACTGTGGTGTTGTGCTAAAAAAGCCAAACATTGTCATAGTGTATGTACAGCTGGTCTCCACAGTTTAACACATTTTATATTTCTATTGTAATACATTATATCATGAAAAAGGCCCCAAATATGAGGGCGAAAACCACAGTATTTAATGTCTAACATTTGTTCCTATTTAACTTAAAACCTAGAAATCATGCCTTGGGTGGACAAGAAAGTTTGAAATAAAAGGTAACCCTATGTTTTAATTTAATTTTTTCAACTTACATATTATATTATTGTTTTTTTTTTTGAAAATTTAACCAAAGAATTGTTGATTGTTTTATCTTAAACCGAAGGTAGCTAACAGTAACAATAAATATCTATTTAAAGAATCTGCTGAAGGGATTTGCAATGACAGATATATTTGCAATATCCAATACCTTCCTATCATACCTAATCTTATTAAACTGATCATGACCTGCAGCTTCAGTCAATCGATAAGATAAAATTGCATTTAGAAGACACTGTCGTATCTTTGCTAGTGCCAGCCACTATAGATTATGGTATAGATAAAGTCGTGATAATTGACATTCACAGCAGGCTGTGGGATTTAAAATAAAACAATAAATAAAAGTAGCGGCATCTTGTTTGCCACTACGTATTTACATTCTTTTAAAAGAAATTAACAACTCAGGAAATTTAATTTTGATTAATAGCTTTCTGTATTTTAATAGTCTTGTATTTATTAACAAAGAATATATATAGTAAATTAAGTGAATCAATAACAAGTTATACTTTAAAAAAGGCTTTGACCCGTCGATTAGCACGTTTAGTCTTTCCTTTTCATGATAGAAATGTTTATACGGTAGATACCAAAATTGCGAAATAATTTTATCGGTTATGTTTTAATGTTACCCCAGATTTTTTAAATGTATTTTAAAAGTACATTGTATATTGAGTAATATATAAATGACCAATTAATTTAATTTTTTTTAATGTTGTTTGTGAGATTTTCAATGACTAAATTTTATCTAAAAAATAAACCATATTTTATTCATATTGATACTATTTCTTTATTACATTTTGAAAAATTGAGGTAAATGGTTTTTAATCCTCGTGAGTCGATTCCGCATATCCAAAATTCGGAATAAACAAAAACAGAACTTCCCTATGACACACCCTGTATATGTAAATTTAAAAAAAAGAACATACAGCTCTATACAAAATAAATGAAATAAAAACTCTTTTATTATTTTTTAGGATTCCGATATCAACAAAATTATAAGACATTTTCTGTTCGCAATGACATGCTACGCTATCGAGTATGACTTTTGAATTTACAAAATTTGTCACAAACAAATTTTGATTTTTTTTTTGGGGACTTAAAACTTTGGAAAACAATTCGCGAGGATCAAAGACTCCTTACCCCAAATTTTTAGCATATATTGAGAAAACATTATTAATAGTATCTAAAATATGGATTATTTTTCAATAAAACTTTTTTTTTTTATATCTAGCAAACGACACGGAGGAAAAATTTGAACTTAGGTAGTTATGTATAACATGATAGGTGCTTTAAAAATACCCTTAAAAAATATGGGTTTCAGTTAAAAAAAAAGGACATTAATAATGTCATATCTTGAATCTGAGACATACTGTACAAATATTTTTTCATAGAACAGAGCGCAACTAAAAATACTAATCGACGAATCCGAGCATTTTTCCAAAAAATTACCTAACTTTAATTTATTGCATTTATTCCAAGTGGGAGACTCGCAATGTATGTATATATAAACCGACGTCAAACACTGAAATCCGTCATTTTGTGAAATGACTAGTCGAGCATATATTGCGTATTGTTTGACTAACTATTCAGTCATCTCCTGTAATGCTTAAATTTCTTTAGGGAAAACAGCGTAATAATCATACTTAATTTATTGTCTGCATAGGCATTACATGGAATAAAAATATAAGGTAGTTTTTGTTAATCAAATAAGGTTTTTACGTTGTTTGCCGACAGTACATGTACTGACTAGTCATTTTAGAGAATTACAATTTTCAGTGTTTCATGCTAACATATACATATTTATTTATACATATAACTATCAACAAAAACATAAAACATGTAGATACAAGTTTTTTATAGGTCCCCAGGATATGGGTGTTAGTTCCTTTCTGCTTCTTAGACCACCTGAAGTGTTAAGAATTACTTTGGTACAACTTGCGGCTACACAAGCAAATGAATAGGTGTAAGGTATAAGGCTTATGCATTGCTTGTAATTATGGCTTCAAACAGGAGTAATTAACTGTATTTATCAGCACTCCGAGTGATGTTAATCAATAAAGAATAATGATCTTAACAATGTTCTAGTTAGAAATAGCAGTGGCTAAAATTTAATTTGATTTTATATACCAGGTGACAACGAAATTACTATGAGGCCTTTTATTTTCTAGAATAAAAACATACCACTTTTTAATTTATTTTCTAATGCCGATTTTGAATATAATAATATATCCCCATCGTTTTCAGTTTAAACTGTGGTGGCGTAAATTTAATATTTTAGAAGAAACACACTGTATATTTTAAGATTCGAATTCTACAAGTCATTCCTATTACAAAACTTTATTTATATCCCATACCCATAATTGTTGGTTTTTAAGAAAATAGGCAGTTAAAATATTCAAACGACCACATTATGCAGTTAGATATATAGAAAAATAAAAGGGTCCATATCTAAAAAAAATAGCTTCAGATAAAAAAGTCTATACAAACAAAAATGTTTACAAAGATATGCCTAACCTAAATCTAATATTCAATACATAGCGTGGCATTAAACTTTTTGAAATAACCTTAATAAAAAAGTTAATTTTCGCTGCACGTCCGGTAAAAGAGGAAGTAGTACTATTATGACCCCATCAGATAGAGTCTACAAGAAGAGTTAAATTATACATATTGGTTTTCTCATATAAATGTATATTGTCTGGTGGTCTGGACATTTTTAATCGCCATTTTCTCGAAAACCAACAGAGGATATGATACAGCTTTTATATTAGATATGTCTTGTAGAATTCAAATCCTGGAGTAACTTCTGGGTAATATAGGAAGAGATAGGCAGCTGCTATATCCAAATTTTTTTTTTTTTTTATCTTGGGACAGTCCACGAAGGCTGATGCCTAAGTACTAACGTACCGTGGGTGTCTTCAGTGTGGTGAGAGGGAGTTTGTTCACACGGGACTGAAATTTTTGGAGATTGGGAGGAGAAGGAAAAACTTCTGCGGGCAGCAGGTTCCATAGTCTTGACACTCTAGAGATGAAGGAACGAAGAAAGCGGGAAGCTCTCTAACTGAACTGTAAAAGGATGCATAAATGTTACACTACGTGTTGCTCTGTTGGGAGCTGCCAGAGAAGGAATTATACTGGCCAACTCCTCTGAGCTGAAGCCGTGAAAATACCTATAGAAGAGCGACAGATCCCCTACAGCTCGACGGTGCGCAAGAAGAGAAAGCCTTTCTGTGAGCGTTGGATCATTAATAAGACGAACGGCTCTTCTTTGAATGGAGTCCAGAATGCTAAGTGCTGTAGGGGACGCCATTCCCCAGACATGAGAACAATATTCTAAAGAGGGTTTGATTTGGGATACATACAGAGTGTACAGATTGGAAGAAGAGAAATATTTTCTGGCTCTGAAGAGAAATCCAATCTTTTTTGAAGCTGCCGAAGCTATGGATAAAATGTGTTTGTGCCAGTTGAGGTTATTCTCAAAAGTAACGCCGACAAGATTAAACGGCTCTTTGTTCTGCAGAACTTGGCCGCTCATATGTAAGGGATGATCATTTGCAGACTTTTTTCGCGACAGGGAACATGACTGTGTTTTCGAGGCATTAAACTGAACAAGATTTTTGGCGCCCCAATCCAAGATAAGTTTGAGGTCTTGTGAAAGAGATATCTGCATTGACCTACGCTTGTTTTCGAAATCAGGATTACACGGTGGCTTAAGAAATTGAATACTAGAGTGGAGGGTACTATCGTCAGCAAAACTATGAATGGGATTGATTGTGGAAGAGAGAAGATCGTTAATGTGTAGAAGAAACAGCGTGGGTGCCAGCAAAAAATAGGCATTTTATGACCCAATATGTCACCCTTAAATTTAAAAGTAATATATTTTTACTGACAAAAATAAAAGGTCTGGTAGTGATTTCATTACGACCCAGTATATTTCTCTTTCTGTTGCAACTTAAAATCAACTATTTAATGCAAGCGTACGAGGGACTGTTTTTTATATATTGGGACCGTCCAGAACGGCTAAAAGCCCAGCCCACTGTGTGTATCTTGATAAAGTAAGCACTACTTTATTGACACGAGACCTAAATATTTGGAAGAGAAGGAAATATTTCTATAGGCAAGTTTCACAGCCTAGACACTCTAAGGAGGAAAAAGCAAACATAGTTTGGTGTCTGTCCGGTAGGACTATTAAGCGATGCATTAATTGCAGTTTGTGTTACTCTCTTAAGAGCAGCTAGGGAAGAAATATTATAGGCTAATTCCTAGGAGCCGAAGCCGTCCAAATAACTGTATAAAGCGACAAGTTGCCACAGCTCGTCGTTGGTGAGCAAGAGAAGAAAGCGTTCTAGTTAAAATAGGGTCATTAGTAAGGCAACTTCTTTGGAATGACTCAAGAATGCTAAAGGTTCGCGATTCCCCAGACAGGAACAATATTCTAGACAGGGTATAGTTTGTAATACAGACAATATTTACTGATTAAAGGAAGAGAAATGCTTTCTGGTTTAATAGAGGAAGCCGAGATTTTTTGAAGCTATTGTGGCTATAAATATAAAAGAATTGTGCCAATTAAGATCATCCTTAAAGGTAACGCTCACACGGTTAAATAAACTCTTATTCTGCATAACTTTTCCGCGTAAATAGGGAATAACTATTGATAGGTATTTTTCGCGACAACCAACATGTTTGTGTTTTGAAGGCATTGAACTAAACAAGATTTTTGGTGACCTCATCCATGATTAGTTGAAGGCCTACAAAAGAGATATGCATTATCCTGTGCTTGTTTTTCAAATCAGCCTTAGAGAATGCCTTGGGAAATTGCATACTGGAATGAAGGGCGCTATCGTCAGCAAAACTACGAATTGAGTTAATCGTGGAAGAGGGAAGATCGTTAATATAAACAAGGAAAAGGTGATGCCAGTACTGAACCCTTTAGTTTCCCAGTAATTTAGTGAACTAATGTTTATCGCTTAGAATGAAAACTGGAGAGCCAAGAACAAATTTTAGGTGGAAGACCGTACAAAGGGAGTTTCTTTAGGAGCGCATTATGCAAGAACTGGTCAAAAGCCTTAGATATATCAAAAACTATGATCTGGGATTCGACGAGAAACTTGTTCGAGTTATGTGAAACAAATGAAAAAAGATCTATCGTGGATCTTTAGTGACAGAATTCATACTGTGTATCAAGTATAATTATATGTTTGTTACGAATTCATTAATACCCGAAAATTCGGGTATTAATGAATTTTGCTATTACCTTGCAAACAACTAAGAGACGAGAAATTGCATAATTAGTAGGGAGAGTTTTAAATCCGTTCTGGGGGATAGGGAATACGCGCGGCCTTCGAAAAAATATCCGTGTCGTTAAAAATTACATAAGAACAACTACTAATTAGATACAATATTACAAGAAAAATGTAATTTATTAAACAATGCAAAAAATTAGCTGTTTTATAAATTAAAAAACAGTAACGTAAGTAAA
The DNA here is from genome assembly GCA_019359885.1 of Listronotus oregonensis. Classification (NCBI taxonomy): domain Eukaryota; kingdom Metazoa; phylum Arthropoda; class Insecta; order Coleoptera; family Curculionidae; genus Listronotus; species Listronotus oregonensis. The sequence goes on along the minus strand of JAHBCN010001862.1, from coordinate 84,704 downwards.
ATAAATTGTTTTCAATAAGGATTTTTTAAAATTTGTATTTTTTCACAAAACAGTGTTATAAAATAATCTTAAAAGTTCTAGAGCCAAAAATTAAAATAATATGTCTCATTTTGTTAGAATTAGCAAAAAAAAACCCTTACTTAAGTTACCTTGCCTGTGGTATTAGTAAGTTGGTTTCCAAATAATAAAATTTAAATTTTTTAAGAATTTTAGAGAATCAGCCATTAAAAAATCTTTTTATTATTTTTAAAATGCATAATATGTTACGTTTAAATTCCAATAAATCTCTTGACTACGTTTTAGCATATATACATATATTACATTACATACAAAACGTCTTCTGTTATAGTAGCAACATTATCTTGAAATATATATTTTAACAGATCAATTTCTCAATACTATTATCATATTTTAAATTGGTGGATTTTTAACATTTCTAATATTTTTGACAAATAGTATTTTTAACGCACGTTACTTTTAATTGGCAGAATATTTTAAGAAATATAAAGGGTCACTGTATTCTTAATAAACATTTTCGTTAATAGTATTCATATTTTTGTTAACAATACCGACTCTTGTCACTCACAAAAGTTATTATAGGATCACTCACAAAAGTTATTATAGGATAATAACAATTAAGTTTAAACTTACAATGGGATAAATATTTGTATCAAAACAATTTTTTTTACTGACAATCAAAATAAAGACAAAGTTTATATTTTTATCAATAACCGATCGATACAGATTTTATGCTTTGTGCTCGGTTAACTGCAAAGTAAAAAATCCTTTAACATTGGACATGAATGTACTTCAGCAAAATGCCATTCGTTGTAAAAACTATAAACATTTTGTTTATATTGTGCATCAGTATGTTCCCATACGGCAGTAAGTAGGCAATTAAAATATTTTTGGTTACTTTTGCAGGATCTTTTGGAACAAGTATTCAAGTTATTTGACCAGGACAGAGCACAGTGTTTACCGCAGGAAAATTGGATCGAATTCTTGAAGCAACGACTAATGTAAGTTATTACTTAATATATTTTATGGGGATAGTAGTTTTTGTAGATGTATTCGGTTTTATTTATTTATTTTTTTATTTTATATAAAAACCAACACAAGAAATTAAATAAAAAATACCCAATTGTTTATTTAGGTTTACAGACTAGAAAGTCATATAGTAATACATAATAAGGTAATTGTCTCAAAAGTTGCCTCCTCTTCGATTTTAAGCAAATTTGGTATACGGGGGTTTTTACGAATCTGAAAAAGTATTTTTTCGGTAACGTTTCGTATCCAAGATATTCATCATTACCGTTGAAAATCAAACTAACCTTATTTACACTATTTCTTCTTCTTTTTGCACAGAATTCTTGATTTTTACATTAAATTGGCACATAATATTTCACAAACACCTTTTAAAAACTTGTTTTTATATTTATTTTACACCTTTTTTTTTATTTAATAGCAAACCTCCACTTGGTTGGTTGGTTGGTTTAAAACTTTTTACGCCCTCCACTGCGACCGCTCGGTCTATTGTGGCTCACACCTTTTTATATTTCTCCCAATAGGATTAAATTTCTAATGAATCCGATACCAGATTGGGAGATAGTTCTTACATCTCTTACTCAACCGGACATGAGCACAATGTGTTTTGATGTGTTCTGGTGTCCCTGTCTCCTGGAGAGAATGACGAGCAGACGATTAGATCCGTCTTGCCCTCCTCTCCCGGTCTAGTGACGTGGGTAGCTACCAGGTCCTTGTTACAGGAATCTCGTTCAGGGGCACCTTTCGGAACGGATTCACCCGTTTCAGTCGTCGCACCTTTGTCTGCTTGTGAATTGAGTGGCACCTCTCGAAACGGATTTATCCGTTTCGGTCAGCGCACCTTTGTCACTTTTTTCCTATGAAAGCGGTTTCGTCCGCTTTCTGTTTGGACCTAGAAAAGTAATAGTCCACCACGGCAAAGCCCCGCATTACCGCAGTAAGGATAGATACTCACACCGTTGGAGACACCTGTTTAAGGCACAGGATGTCATTCACTCATCAGCCCGGTATGCTAACACCTTGAGTTAAGCCTTGTGTTTATCTTAGCTTCGGATCCCGTTCCATACGCTAGCCAAAAGAGTTGCCGATAACCAGCAACTCTAGCGCAAGTTCCAGAAGATCCTATTGGGCCCAACCACGACAGCGACGTGTGAACACAGCCAGCGGTTGGGAAACCTCCACTTTCACACGACGCAACGCAACGTTTCCGCAACCATGTATACACTAGAGATTTTATCAGAAAATTTGACTGCTGCCTTTAAACTAAAAAAATAACAATTTAATGGAAAAAAGGTGGGAAATAAATAGAAATACAAGGTTTTAAACAGTGTTTATAAAATATTGTGTGCCACTTTAGTGTAAAAATCAAGAATTGTGTATAAAAAAGGGGTCAAACCTGTATTGGCAGATATCAAACCAATAGACCTTGTAATAGTTGAAATTTTTTTGTGCGCATGCCCCAACTTCCGCTATGTTTTTCGGGCATTTTATTTACAAATTTATGACCAGTGCATATGTTTATAATTAAATTAGCAATAAAACAAGTAATAATTATTATTTTTTTACAAACAGTTTAATTTAAGTTATTGTGCATACATGATAAAAAAAACAAATATTTTAATTAAAATATATAATGTCATCTATAAGGAAAGGGGCTAAAAACGTTTTTATTATGGAATATGCCGCAGTACGCGTAGCAAATCCTTTCAGGAAAATTTAAATTATTTAATTTGTTTTCCAAAGCTTTGTTTTAAATATCACCAAAAACTTATTAAAATAAATAAGCAAAATCACTTAAAAATTTGTCCCAAATGTGCTAAATGCGATTTGTGGGTGAAGCGGTGTGAAGTAGGTGATGGTCAATTCCAAGGAATTGATAATGTTAATAAAGACAAATATATGTGTTCACTTCATTCTAAAGGGGAATGTTGTCCAAGAACCGAATATCTAGACCCCATTAGTTGTGTAAAAAAAATTACTGATAAGGTAATATATGTAATTTATTATAAATTATAAATATAATAGCTTGCTCCATAACATGAATAATACATTTTGTCAGGTAAAATTCACGAGAACCTCGATGGCAGAAAAAACATAGAAATGGAAGTTATTTTTCTTTTTTGTAATTACTTTTACGTATCACCATGACAAGTGAAATAAAGTTCAACTTTACATCTAAATTATTATTATCCTTACTTTTCAACGGCTTTATTTCCTCCTAGAGGACGACCATGGCACTTCACCCATCGTCGTAACTGAACACAATAATTGTGGACTTCCACGGTAGGATAAACTAATAAAGCACCATCAATTAATTTTTTGTTTAATTGCACTGATATTAGAGGCAATAATGATTGTTTTCCAGTCATATTTATAAAAAGTGCACAAAGCATATCCTTAAAAGGCCCATTGTATTAACTGATGTATAGGCTGCCCCATTTTCAACACTTTTATAGAGTACCTCCATTTCAAAATTTTACATTATATTTTAAAAATATAACACACCATGTATGATGTAGATTATCTATGCAATTTATTTAAACTTTAATACTTTAAACCACATTAGAGAATGAAACAGAAGCTTATATCCTAGAAAAGAAACTAGGTTGACATTGTAAACATTGGAAAGGCATTACACAATTTTTTTAACATACATACAGCAAAATAAATTGTCGGCACAAGAAAGTAAATTAAAAATCTATGGAAACTTTAAAACGAAATAAATATTTAGGTTAAGGAAGAAAATAACAGGAATCATCGCAAATATTCGAAAACTCCTCCAATGCACCCTTGACGTTTTCTTCGAATCATAAAGTGTCGATCTTATTATAGAAAGGCTGTAAGGGTCAATTGTACCTCAGGTACCAGAAAATATTTTAAAGACTATTTACATATGCCATTTAAACTGCAATAATTATTCTTTTATTTAGAGACTTTAAAACACATAATTTAAAACCAATCTATAATGCCTATGGTTAGGATAAATGTGCAAATAATTTTCATTACACATCTATTAATTATGTCATTTAGATCCTTCACCATTCACCACGCATACCACGATTGAATAAAGATATACGCAAATAAGGAACATTAATTCTTCTATCTATATTTTAATTCTGACTTCATTTACACATAATTGTTGGTTGTCAATTTGTTAACTAGTACCTACTAATAGTTTTATTTAAATTCGTTGCAAGTACGTAGTAATTAACTTGTAAACCTTTCACCAATAGGTCATAAGTTATATCTTCAATAAGATAAACGGATTTTCTCACATAATATTAATTGCTGTATGACAACTAGAAGATTATAAGGATTAAGTATTGATATTAATACAAGTATTGTGATTCCATTTGTAAGTTGTATTTATTTCTAGAAATAGGTTTTTAACATAAAATATACTTTAATATTTTTAATTACCTACCCAATGTATTTGTGAGTGATAAAAAGGGCTAAAACTACTATAATATTTTACCTTTGATGTAACTTTTTTTAATAAATAATACAGGGTGTCCGAAAAATACGTGTACAACGTTTGATGGCAGACTCTGGACCTCAAAATAAGTCGATTTAAGTGAACTTACCTATATTCAAAATTGCTTCAATTAGCCTGCAGAGGGCGTCAAAGATTTAAAAAAAATGTTTTTTCCTAAATTTTTCAAAAACGTTCAAATCGATTTAAATAATTTTTGATGATGAGTCTTGGGTTATAATATACCGTTTGCGGTTGGCATAGTTATCGACTGTACTTAACCTTAAGTATTATAAACGTGGCGTCATATGAAGTTGCTTCTTTTGATTTTTTATGTCATTGACTTACTGACAAATCAGATACCCTTTTCTAGTAAAACAATGCATTTGGAAGATTTTTCATCTCTTGCAAAATTGGTTGGATGGTCAGGAAATCTATCCATGTAAACCCTGACATCAATTTCCTTGGCAAAACTCGTATACCAACAGCGTGTCAGCTATAGTTGTCCATATTTAACGTAATCGTAAAACATTTTAGAAGTTAAAAAGTGGCCCGAATGATCAAACTCTGTCAGCAATTTGTCAACAGAAATATTAACTGTCATAGCAACAAAGAAACATAATAAGGACACCAGCAAACAATGTTTAGTAGAAAACTCTTATTGCTATTAATAAAATGCCCGAGCAGGTAATTGAAAATGATTTTTTCTGATATAACCACTTATTGTAGCAAAATTTTGTAAAAAAAATTTAAAAAGCTTGCAAATACATTGTTTTATTAAAAAAAGTACCTCATTTGTCAGTAAGTCAATGACATAAAAAATAGAAGATACAACTATATATGCCTTCACGTTTAAAATACTTTAGTTTAATTACAGCCAATAACTATGCCAACAGCAAACGCATTTTATAGCCAAGACTCATTAGCAAAAATTATTAAGATCGACTTGCCCATTTTTGAAAAATTTAGGAAAAAACATTTTTTTTAAATCTTTGACGCTCTCTGCAGGCCAATTAAAGCAATTTTGGATATAGGTAGGTTTGCTCAAATCGACTTATTTTTACGTCCGGAGTCTGTCGTTAAACGTTTTTCGGACATCCTGTATATTTGGGTTTTTATTTTAATAAAGTTATAACCTGAAATATATTCGGACAGCACAAAATAAATCTGGCACCATTTGGCACTACCAGGGTCATCTACCGGGATTATCTGTAAGAAAAAACTGCTTTTCATCTATCCCCGGGACCCTACATGTTTTTTTACGTTATTTTCGAAATATATCTACAAATCACCAAAACAGTTCGATTAAGAATTAAGACGTTTATTCCAAATACAAAAAAATCTGAAACTTTTAAATTATAAACTATAAGATTTAACACTAGATATAATCTTAAATCATAGGTTTCGTAATTCTGTAAAAATCGCATTAAAAGAAAAAACCAATACTGTTAAATTGTCTCGGAGAACAAGAATTAGTTTAACTGCCACATAAAAAGGTAGTTTTTTCAATCATGTGGCAGTTAATTTTTGTGATCCATTACAGAAAACACCAGTTAAAATTTTTGTATTTTTTTTATGTTTTTACCGTCAAAGACAAAATAATTTTTACCTCTAAGTGAAATACCGAATTCTGTCAAATATTTTATTAGAACAGTTGCTTTTATTCCTAATAAAATAAAATAATATTTAAAGTCAGTTAGTCCAACCGCATTATTTTCTCTTTTTATTAAACGAGATCATCTAGGCTGGATGACAGTCGAGTCGTCTAAAATAATGTTTTTCTGCTTTTTTCGGATTCTCCTTTTGCTCACGATGTTTTTTATAAATATTGTTACGAGTTTTGCTTTAAAGAATAAGTCGAAATATTTCTCAATTGCAGCTTTCGCTAGAACGACACAAGATAACACTCTTATCCCTTTACGTTCCGTTTAGAAACGACCCAAACAACAAAATATTTTAAAAGTCAAACTAAAACCTTTTGCTTTAACAATATAATATTTTTTTAATTGAAGAGTTAAAGTTAAAGGAAAAATGATAAATGTCGCAAAATATATATGCAATTTAAGATAAAGGTTTTTTTTAGTTCAAACTTATAGAGATGGAAAATGTAATAAATCTAAAATTTACTTTGTTATTCTGTCACAGAATTTATTATGCTTTTTTGCTTGACTGCTGTTTCGACATACTATGTCATTGTCAAACGTCTTTTAAATAATATAAGTATTACAAGTGAGAACATGTATTTATGTCTTATACCCTAATTTTACCATATGGTTTTTCCTTTACAATTATTAAGTCCTTTCGCTATTTTTAGGTGTTGATTGCTATAATAAAAGAACTATTGTGGGTCAAAAATACCAAATAATTGGGAATTTTTAAGTCTGCCTGTTTAAAAGATTTACATTATTATTTTTATTTTGTAAAATTTCCAAATTTCCCATTACATCTAATTTTTCACATTTTTATTTGAAATGTAAAATTTTATAGTGTCTATATTATAAAATTCCGTCCGTGGTGGCAATACCGCGTGGTTTTAAATGTGCCACGAAATGCAATATCTGCATTTTTCGGTACTTGGACAGCGTTGACGGAACTGGGGGACAGAGAAGGTTGAACATCTACAAACCCAGTATCCGCGGGTGTATACTAGTTCGCTCCGATGGTCAGAATATCATTCATTTGAATAAAAAGGTCGGGGGCGAGTTCGCTCCGGGTTAAAAATTCTTAGAAGTAATTTATACCTGGACTCGGCGGTTTTCTAAATAATGCATTTAATGTAAAAAAAGCAAATCATGGATCTTTTCTACCGCATTTTTACGTCTGATATATAATTGGGGAAAATAAAAAGCCGCTTTGCTAACCAGAAATAACCATGACCGACTAGAACTTAGGGCTTTTGAATTTGTCTAAATTATCCCTACATAGAAGTTAACAAAATTTTTATAATTTTTAATATGGTAGAAGTTATATTTTTTTAAAATGTATAATTATTTATTCCCCAAGTTTTTTCTAATACGTTGTTAAAATTTTGTTTATAAGTTCTACAAATAATTTAGATAAATTCAAAAGACCTAACTTCTAGTCGGTCTTGGTAGTTCTGGTTAGCAAAGCGGCTATTTATTTTCCCCAATTATATTTCAGACGTATTAAAAAAGACCCTAAATTATTACATTAAAATGTAATTTTTTAGGCGAGTTCCTGCATAATAAAGCGTTTCATGTAAAATGTATTTCTTATAGGTTTATGCCAAAATAAAAAAATCGTATTATATATAAGCGTTTTATTCACGATGCCTAATATCATTCTTGAGTTTCTTAGAATGGCGGGAGCGAACTAGCATATAGCCTCGGGAGCGAATTAGGTAGCAAATGGAATGGGTACCTGTCTGCGGGAGCGAATTAGTGTGCACCGGTATCCGCGAGACCTAGGTCTCGTGAACTCTCTAAAGATAAGAAAAATTAATAAATCTTACAAATAAGCAAACGAACACGACATTTATAATGTCATTTTTTACTAAAAAATAAATAAAATTATAAATATTATTAATTTGCTAACAATTTTTGTACTCATATTTTTTTTAACTTTTAAGTTAACTAATTAAAATTCATAGCCCGTTCTAAAAATTAACTAGTAATAAAATTTAAAACTTCGATCAAAAATGTATCTAATTTAAAAAAAAATCTTTTATCAGTAACCTAAATGTGTCTATTATTTTAGAAATGAAAATCAAATCGACTTTGCTGAGCAGCTAGAGAGTGTCGCATATTGCCTATGCGGAGATGAACCAATTAAAGTACACCAATTTTACCAAATTTTTAACGCAAAAGGGGTAAGTTAATTAAAAAAATCTGTTTTAATTAAGAATATACTGTTATTACTTGAAGCTGCATTACTTAAAAAGACGCAGCCACACTCTTTCCTCGGTCATATATCAATATACTATAGAACAGTTAACATTAACCAGTAAAAGAAAGAATTTAACATTAGTTTTATAACATATATATATATATATATATATATATATATATATATATATATATATATATATATATATATATATATATATATATATATATATATATATATATATATATATATATATATATATATATATATATATATATATATATATATATATATATATATATATATATATATATATATATATATATATATATATATATATATATATATATATATATATATATATATATATATATATATATATATATATATATATATATATATATAAATAATCTTTTGATATTTTAGGTGATTTCTAAATTGCGTCGTTAAACCCAACTTCACTGTTCTGCATTACAAAACTTTTTGTCGCTCTCCAAATTTTCGGGTTTTTTGCGTCTATTATGTTGTACTGAATTCTTATATACACTTGGTTTTTCCCTATTACCCACAAGTTTTTAGAGGGGGTAGAATATAAAATATAAAAATCCCAATTTATTAGCGATCTCGTGGTGAATTTTTTAAAATAAAAAAAGAAAACCACTTTTTTTACAAAATATACTTCTTTACGGCCGAGTGATGATCGCGTTGTTAAATTTAGCAATGGACTTAGCAGTTTAGAATGTTTAACAAAACGTCATTGTCATTGTTATTCAATGATTTTAGTAGGCAAGCTGTTAAAATCTTACATTTTGTTAAACATTCTAAACCGTTGTTAACTTTTAACAATTTGCTAAGTTGACAACGGTTTAGAATGTTTAACAAAATGTCAGATTTTGACAGGTTGCCTACTAAAATCATTGAATAACACTGACAATAACGTTTTGTTAAACATTCTAAACTGCTAAGTCCATTGCTAAATTTAACAACGCGAGCATCACTCGGCGTTATTGTATTAAAAAAAAACAATTTATTTGGTTCTATTTTTCTATTGTTTTCGCCAGGAGCGTTTTTACGTTTAAGGGTCCAACAGTAGTCCGCTGGCGTATTAGGGGTCTATTTTGCACTGTAGCGCTTCTCCATCTGAGCAATATGCTGGTGAAATCTCTAGCCGTGCTCGTCTGGAACTGCATCCAAATTATCTGGAAAGAATTTTAAATGGAAGTGAAGAAAATGGAGCTTAAGTGTCAACCTAGGTCCTTATAAGATTGTATAAGTTCTTCAACTAGATCTTTGTAGTTGTCTGAATTTTTATTACCTAGGAAGTTTTTTTATGAAGGCATCACATGCCCTATTTTCTTTTCTAAAAAGTGTAGCTTTAAAATTTTAGTTCTTAAAAAGTTCTCGTATTTGAGGTTCAACGAAAATTTCTTCTGTAAGCCTTGTTTTACTTATGTGCGGAAATTTACGTCTCAAATAAAGGTACGCCTTTTCTTCTTTAGTTAGGGCCTTAACAAACTTTTTAGTTTCTACTAAGGGTTTATTAAGCAGGTTTTTCTGGCCGGGCACAATGGTTTCACGTAATGGCCAATCTTTAACTAAATAATGATGGTTTCTGGTTCTGCTGTCCCATTCGCATAAAAAAACAATATTTTGTGAAGCCACTCTGCAGTCTTGTGGGCATGCATCAACTTTTAGATCGGCACAGATATTTTACTTACGATCTTCGTATTTTATGCTTTGAAGTTGCATGTTCTTGTATGTTTCTTTCATATTTACAGTATGACTAACGGAAACTGATTGCCGTTCGTTTCCATTGAACAACAAAACTGCCTTTAGACTTGTATTCGAAGAGTCACGCGGTAGGTACAGGATTTTCCCGTATAATTGCGCACCCCTTTAAAATCTTTATTTTTATAGATAGAAAGAAATAGTTTACATGAAAGTTGCAGGATTTTTTATGAAGATTTTCATGGTGTAAGATAGAAAAACAAATGATGATCGGAAAATTAACAAATCACTATCAACTTCGTTATTTTAAATGGAACACCCTGTATATGATTGAAAATTCAAATTCTGCTAATCTTCCTCTTTTCAAATATATATAACTTATCTATGTTCGGATAAACGAGTTGCAAGTTATTTGAATTTAAAATCTGTTCTTATAAGCCATAGTTAGCCATGGATACAACCCAAAGTTTGGCAAAGTTAAGTCGTGTTTGTTTTTTTTTTTTTTTTTGGTTTCCAAGACGAACCATGGCTAACGCGACTTAACTTTGCCAAACTTTGGGTTGTATCCATGGCGAACTATGGCTTATAAGAACAGATTTTAAATTCAAATAACTTGCAACTCTTTTATCCGAACATAGATAAGTTATATATATATATATATATATATATATATATATATATATATATATATATATATATATATATATATATATATATATATATATATATATATATATATATATATATATATATATATATATATATATATATATATATATATATATATATATATATATATATATATATATATATATATATATATATATATATATATATATATATATATATATATATATATATTTGAAAAGAGGAAGATTAGCAGAATTTGAATTTTCAATCATATACAGGGTGTTCCATTTAAAATAACGAAGTTGATAGTGATTTGTTAATTTTCCGATCATCATTTGTTTTTCTATCTTACACCATGAAAATCTTCATGAAAAATCCTGCAACTTTCATATAAACTATTTTTTTCTATCTATAAAAATATAGATTTTAAAGGGGTGCGCAATTATACGGGAAAACCCTGTACGTAAGAAATTCCAAGTTTATTTAGTTAACCTGAAGTATCATGACAGTAAACTAAATAATTTTCTTTTGAGAAAAATTCGGTCAGCATTCTGCCTGTTCCGTATCGTGGAAATTTTCACACCTTTTTGTAAAAGGTTCCACTGTTGTAAACAAGATCCAAACCATTGTGCCTTTGTTTCGGGAAGATCTAAATTACGAACCAGATCAGCTCTTCCTGAGATATAAAATGTGGCTGTTTACTACTACTTCATTCGAAAACGACTTCCCCTTCAAAACTTGAACCGGCTTCTGGCTCTTCTTTGTCATAATTATCTGGTTTATCATATTTCTCTGGAGGCTTAGGTACCGGTAAGCCTGAAGAGTCATGAGGTACAGGTCTAATGGCTGAGGGGATATTAGGATACACTATGTTATGCTTGCTGTTACTAAAAAATTTCAGACTTTTGTTAGGCAAAAGTTACAATCATTAACAAGATTTTTAGACTTCCTCCTAATCATTGGCATTCCAAACTTCATAGATATGTGAGTACCCCGTAGCTATACTGCTAAGATTCTTGAGTAAGTGCAGCAGCATTTTTCGGAAGCACAGGTTCTGTCTTGATCGCCACAACTTTGAACTTAAAATATAACTCGTAGGCTTTTCTGATAGGTGGGCTCAAAGTCTTTTGCTGACCTTTGATTGTCATCTCACCACATATACATATAACAGAAACTGTTCGGATGATTCACACAGGATCGCAACGGCATCGCTTCGCTAATACTGGTCCTCCGACAAGCGGCTGGCTGCTTATGTACCCGTTTTAAACATCTGGTATTTTCTAGAAACTTCGAGAATCAAGAGTATCGGAAACGATTTGTGAATACAGGGGCCCTTCAATAAGTACCTGTCCCTCCGATGACTATGGGGTACGGTTCAGTGGGTAACTCCTTTAATTAAAGCCTTATGAGGTTGAGACATTGTAGATGAGGGACATCCCCAGACACCCCCATGCGGTGTTGCCAGATTGTGCACAATTTTCCTCCATTAAGAGAAAACGTAGACTTGGCAATGTCGTAACCCATAATGTTATAGAAAGATAAATACCGGACAGGTACATTCTTACACCTGCTTAAAGCATGCTGTTGGTACTCTCTGGACTCTATTACGTGATACGACAGTTTAAAGGTCGATGTAAGGGTTAAATCGGTAGGACTTATCGAAATAACGTATTTGTTTGGCGGAGAGGATTTTCGTGGAGAACAGTGTTTTCAATACTTCTCTGGTTTTAACTTCCGTTTAATAAAATTCGGATTTTATATACGTTAACTTACGGTAAAAACTTTGTTTAAACTTGAGATTTCGGAATCGGTACTTCAGTACCGCCCAAACTAAAGATTATAAACTAAAGGATAGATTTTAAAAAATTAGAAAAAAAACAGTAGATGTGAACCTCATAAGACAGCCAAATATTAACATTTTTAAGCGAGAACACGCCACTATGGATCCTTTGTTACACCAGTGCTGTAGTCTATAGTAATAAAAAGTACATCTTTATTTTAAGTTTTAAGTTTTCTTATTAAAGAGTCTGTTAAAAAATTATTTTAAGTCATTTTTTTTATGTTTAAAATAATGTAGTTTAATGTAAATTTAATTTAATAATAATTTAAAATTTAATTAAAAATAGTTTTGTATTTACGTTATTATGTCTTTTACGTATTTAACTAAATTGTTGACATAAAAAAATAAAACTTAATTTGAACGCCCCTTCATAGTTTTTTATAAGTTTTTGGATAAAAAGAAAAACTGCAAAAATGATTGTGATATATAAAGTATAAGGTATCATTAAAAATGTAATTTAATTTGCAATTGACTGGTAAAATGAGTATAGTGTGTTCCATTAACAAAAACTTCTACAAAAATTCTACAAAATATTGCAATTTAAAGTTTTTTCATAACTCTACTAACAGAATTGCTCTATACGCTTTTCTTAATACCCCCTTAAATACAACCAAAATTCGCTATTCTGTACCTTAAAGGGATGATGTTTTTTAAATTAACATTAATTTTTTACCTAAAAAACGGCTGGAGGTTCTTATTAGTTGAAACGTTTTTTTAAACAAATTAGAACATTGAGTTCAGGAAACATCTTATTTATACTCTTTTACGAACTATTCTTCTTCCGAAAATAATTAAAAGAAAGCATTATAGGTATACTAAACGAGAAAGTCACAAAGACATTTAACGTTTTTTTTTAGATCAGTGATAAATTATTTAGACTGATAGATGAAAAAAGCTCTGGAACAGTAACAACAGAACAAATAATGGAATTTTTAGCTACAATAACAAACACCCGGTAAGATTTAAACACGTTTGGGGATACTCATTTTTCCATAAAAACTATTGGGCTAAAAAATATAGTTTATAATAATTTATTATTGCTTTGAATTTTTAGACCACGTACTGGAATTGATCAAGGAAATCTGGACAGACTTGAACAGCTATTTAGACAAACCGTTGGAAATGAAAAGGAAATAAGAAGGGAGGAATTTCAAAAAATAGTTATTTCTAAAAACGTAAGTTGTGCAAAACACTTTTCTAAAAACAAAATTGATTAAGAAAATGTTTTGTATATATGTACAGATTTAATATATATTTAAAATTTATTCACACCTTAAATTTAGGTACTTAATTGTTTAAAATATAATTGTTACAAATAGGTATGTCTATTGTCGCAACTATGGAGATTGTTTAGACGAATGGTCTTAAAATTTTACTACTATTCTTCAGTTATCACCACCTAACAGAATTACCTATCTGTTCTTTCTAATAAACATATTTTTTCTGCTTTACCCCAAGGTATGCTATCTATGAGCTAAAAAATGTTATTTGGTTCGCTGGCAGCCTACTGGCTTATTGTGCTTCCCCTTTCTTGTTATAGAAGTCCGCTTTCCCTTCCCAGGCCTATAATGTTCCTAGCAAGATGTCCATGCGGAAGCGATTTTCCGTTTTCGAACAACAGAAGGTGTCTTTGAAATTTTTAGCGACAAATTAAAATTCATCAGCAATCGGAGAGCTACAAGATAATAAGTTTATTAAGCAAAAGTAAACAGAAGGGAATTAAGTATTAGCAAAATTCAAGTTTACAGGCGTGATAGTAGTAGCCTGATTATAAAATTCATCGCTTCACGGTCTCAAGGTTTGTCCTTTAACCAAGTATAAACTCAGTGCTTTTTTACATTTCGCAGTAACAAATATTTGTAATACTTTCTAGTTCTTTTAGCTATGTATTTACATACAACTAAGTAAAAATACATACTTTGAAATATTAAAAGTTTGCTCGCTAATCACTTTCAGAAGAATGAAGGTGAGTATTTTTAGTGGTACCGCTGGTACACTATTTTAACTATTGTTTGATGCCCTATTTGGTTTGGCTATTCTCTCTGGAATAAATTTTTCCAGTAGAGCTCCTGCCGAAAGCAAAGTACTTTAATTGGATAGGCGCCAAAAATACAATTTTATTGGTCAAATTTTGTACTAAATAATACAAATTACAAAAACCTATATTAGTTTAGTTTAAAATATTTGTAATAATAAAGACTATCTCGTATTTTTTTAAGCCATTTTTTACCGAAAGGGTGTTTCAAATATTCGACAAGGACAACTCAGGGTCGATTTCACTACAAGAATTCCTCGATGCAATGCACCAATTTGCTGGAAAGAGCCCAGACGACAAAATACGATTCTTGTTTAAAGTTTACGATATTGATGGTAAGTTTAATATTAATTTAATAAAAAATCCAGCTTTACGAGTTAAGACAATATAAATTGTTACAACTTTCATAAAGTGTAAAGTAATTGCTAAACTTTAAAACCATGTAAATTGGATTAGTCAAATCTTAAACCAAATGAAATACCTATTAAACCATAGGGTCAAGTTTGTAATAATAAACAATATTTTCAGAAACATATACAAGTGTATCACTCTAATAAACAAAAAAAAATAGCACTTACCGATCACATGGAGAGTTCTAGCTATTGTTTTCTTGACTTTTAAATTGTACTATCTTCATACTTTGCCTCTCTAATCAGTTTTTGTACCGGGACTTTCAGGGCAGTTTTAATCTTTCTGCTCTTTGCAGTTTTATTGGCGTGAATTACTTAGTCGATTAAGTAAAGAGTTAAACGTTCTTTAAATTACTTTTAGATTTTGTGTTCACGTATTAGTGTTTATTTTGGCTGCTTCGCTGAAAATCAGGTGCCTTAATTTTAAAATTTCACATCATATTTTTAAGGTGTCTTATGTATTTGTTTTTTTTTTATAAAGCATTTTAATAAATAATCTAATGGAGTAAACATCAATTTACAAAATGTAAAATAACATAGTATATTTGGGATGTATTCAGTTTTAAAACTTCTTAGGCATTTATTTAGAAAAATATATTTGAACTGATCACATTCTATACTAAAATGCCCTATTTAAAGTATGTATTGACCTTTATGACCTCAGAATAATCAACAATAACTTAAAGCAGATCTTAAAGGCTGAAGAAATCAAAATTATGTGCATACACCATAATTAATGGAACATTTATTCTGTGTATATTTCTTGCCTAATATAAAGCGTACTTTGTTTAATTATATTTTCAACTCTTATTTATATATTAGGCTATAACTTTTTTGCCACTGTACGTTAAAAACACTGGCGGAAAACATGAGAGACCTTGAACGAGAGGAAAATCATACATGAATCTCTCCTCTCAGCAGCATCACTAAAAATGCTGCTAAAATTTTAAATAGCTTAATTTGGACACCTTTAAAACTTAAAATGGCAGACGTTTTGGAAAATTCTCTAACTGATAGAAAAAATGAAAATTTTTATATAAATTGAAAAGATAAATAAATTTTAATATTTAACTGGTAAGGGTGTGTATGTTTTACTTATCTAAATAAATAATGACCTATAAGAGATCAGTTATCAAGTCAAGTACTTTACACTCGACGCACATAATTTTTGACCAAATGGTGAAGACCCTTATTAATAATTTTTTTAAAATTATCTTCATATGTAAGGCTAAACTTAAAATTTTAAAGGTTTTTATTACTTACGGGTTTAATAAATAATCTTAACTAAATTAACACATTAATATTATGATGTAAATTGTCTAAGAAAGAGTTTACATCATAAATGTTACTATTTGGGGACAAGAACCAACTAGAAGAGTGTATTGTTATTTTCAGGATAAAAAGATTACAGGATAGAATTTTTTTTTTTTATATTTAAAAAAATTATTTAACGATTTAATGAAATGAGTATAATAATAATACATGGGTTTGCAAAAATCTTAAATTACATCACCCTACAAAAAAAAAGTATTAAACCCAAAGATTTGATATGTGGTTTTCGATGTATTTTTGCTTCCTAAACACGAATCCTTGGACATAATTTGGCCATTATGTCACCACAATTTTTTTCTAAGCTCAAAAAACGGTTTAAAACACCAAAAATAGGCGAAAAAACACCAGCAAAGATAAAAAAAAATTGTTTTTTTTTTAAATGTACATTTATTAAGGAAAGATCATGACAAGAAAAAATCCACCCTCAGAAGTGATGGGTCACGTGACTCTTGTTACAACCTCAAAAAAGTTACTATTTTTTTTAAATCCATACGCGTCAAATTTGAGGGGAGGGGTTTTGGGGGTCGCTAACAACAAATTCGGGATTAAACTTTTTAAAATTTGAAATGACGGATCCAATATAGCGAAATTATTTTGTGAAAATCCCATTTGCCCTATTGGATCCGCCATTTTGAATTTTAATAATCTGACCCCCATTTTGTGGCCAGCAACCCTTAAATCTTATATGTATTAAATCTGGCGTAAATCGAAAGAGTTTTAAAATTTGGTCCGCCATATTGGACCCGCCATCTTGAATTTTGTTCCATACTGAATGTGGCGCGATTTAGTTAATAACGTAACACATCAATTCTGAGGGTGTATATTTATTATTTATGATTTTTTCCTAGTAATTGCACAGTCGGAAAATGTAAAACAAATTTTCTCCACTATTGCTGGTGTTTTTTCGTGTATTTTTGGTTTGTTAGACCTGATTTTTAGGGATAAAAAAAAATTGTGTCGTGATGAACAAATTCTGACCATGCTTTCGTGTTTAAGAGTGTTACATTGAAAACCATGTATCACATCTCTGGGTCCGATACTTTTTTCTTGTGAAGTTGAGTATTCATACCGTTAATGATAGACTTACAAACCTTATATTATTAAAGGATAACTTTACAGGGTAAGCCAATAATTGAACTTTAACGTACGCTTGCACTGTATTTGCAATACTATTGAAACGACATTATTTATTTATTTTCTATTGTCCATTATTTCAACAATGTATTACTTTATTTTACTATTAATTAAATAATATTTAAAAAAATATCAATTTCTTATCGACTATTCTTAAAAAAATAAATAAGTATAGTGCAGTGTAGTAAGGGAGAGCGTATACTTGTTCTGAGATATGAAGTTTTTCCTAAAAGCATTGATTTTGTGCCCATGTTGGCAGTGCTATTTGGTACTTGGGTTATGCGCAGCTCAAAGTGGAAGTACATTATCCCCATAAAATGTTAATAAATTTAGTTTATAATGCAGCTGAGATAAATGCCAACGAGCCACTTATGATATATTAGCTTTTCGTCCGCGTGGACAACACGATTTTGGTTGTTTTGTTTTTTTTTCTAATCACCAAAACCACTGACATTTAAATAAGGTATTTTTGTAAAAAATTAATAAATAATAAAGGGGTTAGATTTTTATAGTTCTAAGTCCAAAAATGACGAATTTCTCCTACAAACTTGTATCCCTGTTTTTATCTCTCAGGAGATAAAGTTGCAAAAATACAACCACTTTGTATTTTCCAGGGTAATCTGAAGCCCAATTAGCTATTCTCGTATTCACAACTTCAAAAATGACAATTTTTTCGATACAAACTTTCATCCCCATTTTAACCTGCCCCTAGGCATGTAATTCCAAAAGCGTTGAAACATATTATTTTTAAATGTAATCAATGGTCTACATAACAATTCTCATACTTTTAAGTCCAGAAATGACATAAAATTTCTTACCGAAACCTAAATAAGTCCCAAAACAGCAACCAACCACCTCCTTTTCCCAGGTTATGAACTCATTTCACCTTTTAGACCTCATGGCGGCGTTTGTGCCTACGTTCGCAACGACCTGGCTTGTGCTAGGGTTTCTAACCTCAAATCGGGTAGGCCTGATATTCTTTGGCTTAAACTTACTTTCAGATATTCTACTAAATTCATCATCACCTATATACCGGTCCACGTCTGACAATTCCCACAACGAGTTCTTTGATTTCCTTTCAATAAGAATCGACAATATTATTTCCCAGTTTCCATTGGCCGAAGTAATCGTCCTCGGGGATTTTAATGTTCATAATAAGGATTGGCTAGGCTCTCCAAAAACTGATTCACAAGAGAGAGCAGCAGAAAATTTCGCAATTAGCAACTTGCTCACCAATTTAATTATGGAACCTACCTGCTTTCCTAGGGTTCCCACCCATAATTCTAACCCCCAGATCCCTTTCTTACTTCCACCTCCGAACCCTATCAAGCACCAGTAACTGCTTCTCCAAAATACGCCACACATTTTGAGGCAACTGAACGCATCCCACCACGAACCGTCTGGCACTACAACTCGGCCGACTGGGATGGTCTGAGAGATTTCTTTGCCAGCTTCCCTTGGGATTCTACCTGCTTTTCTACTAACGATCCTTCCGAAATATGTAAACAAATTACCGAAACAATTTAACTAAGCATTGAGGCCTATATTCCTCACACTACAAAAAACCCCATAACTTCAAATCACAAACGGTGGTTTTCTAAATCCTGTGACAAAGCCAGACTTTTAAAAATTCAAGCCCACAAAAAGTTTCTCCAAAACCCTACTCCCGAAAATCGACAGGCTAGCATCGAAGCAAGAAATCAGTATAATCAGACCGTCTCAGAAGCAAAACACCGTTTTAACAATCAAATAAAGGATAAAGTTCTCTCTTGCTCAAATGGCAGAAAAGCTTTCTGGTCCTTTGCCACAAATATTAGTAAAATCTTTTGCACAAATTCTTTTTCACCCCTAATCTCTGAAAATGGAATTTTTTCTACCTCCAAAGGAAAAGCCGAACTATTTGCCAAACAATTTGCTGCCCTTCTAACTATAGACCTATATCTCTTCTTTCTGTTGTTTGCAAAGTAATGGAAAATTTATTAATTCCCAAATCTAAAAGTATCTAAAAAAACATAAGATCTTACATGATAGACAGTATGGCTTCCGTCACAGTAGATACACAGCTGATTTTCTTTCCTTTGTCTCACACAACTGGAACAAGTACCTTGACTTTCTCGGTGAATCCCAGATCGTTGCTCTTGAAATATCCAAAGCTTTTGATCAAGTTTGGCATGATGGGCTTCTTAAAAAAATTCCTTCTTACAATCTTCCACCCAACCTTTGCTCTTGGCTTTCCAATTTCCTTTCTAATCGACGTATATCAGTTACTGTAGATGGTCATTCTTCCAGCTTCTACCAAATTAATTCTGGGGTGCCCCAGGGCTCAGTGCTGGCACTGGCTGTTTCTTCTACACATTACCGATCTTCTCTCTTCCACAATCAATCCCGTTCACAGTTTTGCTGACGGTAGTACCCTCCACTATAGTATTCAATTTCTTAAGCCACCATGTAATTTTGATTTAGAAAACAAGCAACCTCAAACTTATCTTGGATTGGGGCGTCAAAAATCTTGTTCAGTTTAATGCCTCGAAAAGATAGTCATGTTCGCTGTCGCGAAAAAAGTGTGCCAATGCTCATTCCTTACATATGAGCGGTCAAGTTCTGCAGAACAAAGAGTCGTTTAATCTTGTCGGCGTTACTTTTGAGAATAACCTCATTTGGCAAAAACACGTTACATCCGTAGCCTTGGCAGCTTCAAAAAAGCTTGGATTCCTCTTTTGTGCCAGAAAATATTTCTCTTCTTCCAATCTGTACACTCTGTATGTATCCCAAATCAGACCCTCTTTAGAATATTGTGCTTATGTCTGGGGAATGGCGTCCCCTACAACACATAGCATTTACAAACAAGGTATCTAAAAATTAGAGGAGCGTTGGAATCCATGTCACACTTTTAGGAGAGTATCCTGATAAATAAAGTAAAATTTCTTTAAAAAATGTTTTTCTTGACTTTACTGGTCACCAAGTTCCATAAGATTTCCCCATGTTCTTAAAGTAAAACGTTCTTTGCAAGGAAAATTACGAGTGTTTTGATTAAGAAAACTAATCTAAATTACATAATATTTTTTAGTTTACAAATATAAAGACATTCTTTTTAATTATCTTTCGTATTAAAATATGTGCCTACATCTAGCACTAATGCAACTATTTTAGGATCCAGTTAGTTATTCAACACCAAACTTAATTTTAGGCTTTTTTACTTTAAATTTAATTATGACCAAATTTTTTATTATTAAAATATTTAAGTGTTTTACTCCAGTTGTGATATTTAAATTTAAGTAAATTAGGATTTTAGTATTCTTACATCTGAGTTAAACAATTGCTAAAGTACCCTTTCTTGTGACAAGAACTAAACCGCAATTTTATTATCTTATTGTTTGAGGTGATGGCCTTATTCAACATAAGGAGTTACAACATGTCATGCGGGCTTGCATGGAAGAGAACGGAATGCAATTTAGCGAAGAGCAAATTGAAGATCTAACAGTTGCGATGTTCGAAGATGCCGATACCAATAACAGGGGAGCTATTACCTATGAAGCACTAAAAAGTCAGTTAGAAAAACATGGAGGGTTATTGGAAAACTTGTCAATCAGGTAATTTATACATATTTAAGCTAATTGCGTATCATGTAAAGCAATATTTATGGGTTCTCTTGGTAAAAACATACCAATAACAAGATATAACTCACAAATCATATTTGTAATTATTTATTTTTATAGAAGCACAAAATTTATATGACGTTTTTTCGAGCTGTGTTATTTATTTATAACTTAAAAATGGTAAAATTTTGTGTGTAAAGAAAAAATTATAAAAGAACACTTTTAAAAAATAGTGGAGATGCGGACTTTTTATAAGGTTATGTAACATTAATAAAAACCTTGTGTTTGTTTAGTCAAGTTTTCAAGAATTTAATTTTTCTCTTCATCAGGAAAATTAAAAGTGGTGTAGTACTGAAAATTTAGTAACACAGCAAAAACAAACAAAAACTTTTTAAAATAGGTATGGTGACATCACATTTAACTAATTCTATCTACAAATAGTATTTAGGCAAATTTTGTAGTGTCAGTTAGTGTAGGAGAAAGTTGTTTCCTTGTTGGAAAGAACGGTTTGCCCAAACTAAATAAAATGTAGAAAGTTCGCCTAAATAATGTTTATAAATAAATTAAATGTGATATTACCAATACATTATATATTATACAAGATTTTAATAAAAATGAATCGCCGAAATGTATGTATGCGCATAACTTCAGAACGACTGCACCAAATTTAATAATTCTTTAAATTTCTTGTTAAAATAGACCTACCTTAATATTTTTTGCAATATTTTTATAACTATTAACACAGGGTGTTCAAAAAACGAAAACTGCCAAAAAAATTTTTTTTCTTATGGTAATCCCTAAATAATATAATTTGGTCGTATTAAGTATTTAAAAAAAGATCAAATAAAAGCAATGCTTCCCTGTATTTAGATTTTTATCTCGACGTTTTGGTCTTGAGACACCATCATGATCTGTGTGTTGTGTATGACGGCTGTTTTGTTTTTTAGCTCATGAAAAAAACGTTTTTTTTTAAGATGATATAGAATATTTATTAGAAATATGTCATTTTAATGTAAAAAATGCCATTTATTTTCTAATAAGATATCATGTTAAGAAAGTCAATGCAAGTGTATTTTGTTATAGGCGATGCGAGGTCGTATTCACATTTAAATATTTATTTAAACTAAACCGAATAACATACAAAAAAAACTTTAACAAAATGATATCTAAAAAAACAATATCCTTTACTTACCTATTACCCATCTACTTGTATATAGATGTTTTAACAAAAACCAACCAGAGTATTAAAAATTAACAAAAATTAAAATACAGACATTTCAGAATATTTTGCCGAAAATTCTACGTCTTCTACATGACTTGTAATCACTGAGCTAAACTATAACGATAATATTTACAAAATAGATAACAAAATCAATTTAACAAAAAAATAAATTAATTAATACTAAAATTTAAATTGCCGACTTTTTTTTTATGCACTTTTAAAAGTTCTTTATTACCTACCGTTCTGATAGCGCGGTGAAGAATATTTCTATTAATATTTTTTATGGGGATCATATTCATTTTTATTTATTCAATAAAAAAAAATGTGATATATTAATTCTATTATGTCGAATAAAAAAAAATAGGAATTGACATTATACAGACAGTATTAAAAAAAAAAGTTAATTCATATTTGAATACTTGTAATTTTTTAGGTAATCCCTATTGCAATACATTTGCTTGCATACTATATTTAATAAAAAATTGTTTTCATCGTTGACAGATGGGTGGGTGATCGCCTCTAATTTGGATCATGTACTAATTGTTAAACAAAAGTCCCTGAAAGGCATGTCAGTCGATGCATACTGTTGTTTAAGTACATAAGTTTATAAAGATTAGAAATACACTTTCATGGACTTCACCAACAGAGTTTCTTATACGAAAATAAATGGCAATTGTTTGTAAAGGTAATGGCCTCCGCAGTCATGGCCAACCCCGAAAAAAATTTTTTTTTACGTATTTTGTCATAAAAATTAAAATATTCTAATAAAGTGTTATATTTCTTCTTAAAGATAGATTTATTACAAAATTAAGCCAAGACTTTTCTAAATAGAGAATTTATATTTTTGTACGGTCATTTAACCCTTCTTTAGAAGGGATACAAAAAGAACAAGTCAATGATCCAATTCATTGATATTTGAAAGGAATGAAACTTCGGTAATAGGTATAAAATTATTATATTAAATGCTGTCGAGCGCTTTCAACCAAACCAGGCCATCATCAGGACCGACATTGTCAGAATTGCAGAAACTCATATGACTTAAAATAAATATAAACATTAAATATGATGATTGATATGATGATTTTATCATACTTAATCTTTATATTTGTTTTGTGCCATATGACTGAGTTCCTGTAATTTTGACAATGTCGGTCCTGATGATGCTCTAGTTTGGTTGAAAGCGCTCGACAGACCTATTACCGAAATTTCATTCCCTTCTATTGTAAAGGTATCCTAGCCAAGTAACGTTTCATTGATATTTGTAGATCCTTACATCAATAATTAAATCATTATATTTTTTCAGCATTGACCGATGGTTGGTTCCGCCTCCTACAGCACCTATAAAATCTAAATCCGTTCTACAAAAGGTTTTGTCATACAGACCGTATTACTTATCAATACCATATCTTAGAAATAACTTAGTTTATCTAATATTTTTAGTGGGATTTGTATTTATTAACTTAGCTTTATTCGTATCAAGATCAATTCAATACAGAAAATCAAACTGGTTCACAATTTTTGCTAGAGCATGTGGTAAGTAGATCTTTTTATGGTAACTAGACTATGGGGTATGCCCGAAAACATTATGGGTTTGATATTTTATAAAACGGATTTTTATTTTTGAAGAAATAAGCAGGAGGACTAAATTGTGAGTTTATTCTGTATAGCTCCTATTTTTCCCAGATTCTTGTGTAATGTAATCAATATAACTTAACTATAACACAGGTCCACAAAAAAAAGTGGTGCGTGCTGGCTGTCGGACTAAGATTTTCTGGCTTATTTTTTCCGCTAAACACAAATCTTAATTCAAAATTGGTGGTCAAATAGTAAAACATTGAGAAAAACCCACAAAACCGATACAATACATTTACCGACAGAAACCTGCTACCACGGAGTGTTTGGACTACGACTATATAAACTATAAGAGATATAAAAAAATCATTTAACAAAAAAAGAGCTTAAAATGCTCCATTTGTCTATATAAAAAGTTAAATAAACGTTTTTAATTAGATTTATGATAAAGGGGGTATAAACGAAAATGTAATGTTGACAAAAATTTCAGTCCAAAATAGGTTTTTTTTTTATTAATGTGATTTTTCTTTTTTTTATATTATTATAAATCATTTATTTCATTTATTTAAATTTCATATGACGTAAAATTTGCAGAAAAAAATAAGTATTTTTAATTTTTTTTTCCAGGGGTATGGAAAAAAAATTAAACCTTGAAAAAATCCTGAAAATTCGGTTTTTGATTATAACCCGAAAAATATTGCATTTAGGCAAAAAAGTTATATAACTTAAAATAAAGGTGTTGTAAAAATAGATATTTTATATAATATAAAGTTTCGTGTATCTCTGATAGTTTTTGAGATATTGAGGTTTTATTTTTTTTTTAATCATTAATAACTGAAATTACGCTTTTTTCGATTTTTTGCTGTTTGACCCCTAATTTTGACTTAAAATTTGTGTTCAGTGGAAAAAAATACGTCGGAAAATCTTAGTCCGACCTCCAGCACACACCAGTTTTTCTTTGGGGCCTGTGTAATTAATTGTGCTTACGATCTACAAACCTCAAAGTATATTTTTTAAATTTTTTTAGGGTTGATAAATTATTACATGACATCATTGGCTGCTTATCACATTAATAGATTATTTCATGTTAAACTGCTAAATCCCAAAGCCTTTAATTTAAAACGATTTTTTTATTGGTTTTAACTTTAAGCTATCATAGCAGCATAGAATTTTAAACCTATCATAATGCAAACGGTTTTGTTAGTAAAATTTTAAGTAATAATAAGGAATAATTTCATAAAGAGTGAATGCAAAAACAGCACATTTTTATCACCCTTGCCAGAGACCTTAAAAAAATCCTAAAAATATTCTGCATAATATGTCAAATTATCGGTATTTTTTGGCTTTTTAAAAAATGACGAAAATCACCCCTAATTTGGGGTTCATATGATGACGCAAAACTGAAATATATAATACGTATAAAAGTTATTTTAATTATATTTTTTCTATAAAATAAAATCTTACAAATAAAAAATATATTATTGTCATATTATTGAGGGCATAACATAGTTGAAAATCCATCCTTAAACTCGCTAAGGGGGTTAAATCATCCCCCAAATATAAAAAATATCAAAAGTTATTTGAAAAATCTAGCAAAAACTACAAGGATATTCTAAATTATTAGAAATTCTAATCGTGTATCTCCCACCAATATCTATTCAAGAAAACCACCCCTCTAACGAGGTGGTGAAGTACTCCCGAACGTAATAACATACGAAAATATCATAGCAATATAAGGAAACTGTCGAATATTCTATAATAGATCTTAGTTTTCTCATTAGAAAGATTAAGTTGACTTGTCTTAATTATTTTAAACTTTTTTATAAAAATCAACCCTCTTAGGAAGTAAATTCATCTGCTAAATATAAAAAAAAATAACTTTTTCTGATTCCAAAGATTAACCTGACTGTACTTAATTATTTTAAACTTTTGTTATAAAAATCAATCCTCTTAGGGGGTAAAATCATCTGCTAAATATGAAAAAAAAATAAGAATTACTTGAAAAACCTAGGAAAAACTACTAAGATATTCTAAATTATTAGAAATTCAAATCGAGTTTTTGTCACCAGTATCTATAAAAAAAAACACCTCTATAACTAAGGGGTGAACTAAATAATCAGGATAAGTAAGCGTATCTTTCTGATCAAAAATGTAAGAAATATTATAAAATATTTGACAGTTTTTTTATATCGCTATGATATTTTTGTATGTTATTACGTTCGGAGATAGTTCACCCCTTTGTTACATGGCCAGTTTTCTTATAGACACTGGTGAGAAGTACACGATTTAAATTTTTTATAATTCAGAATATCTAGGAGTTTTTGCTAGATTTTTTAAGTAATTTTTTTATTTCACATTTCGGGGATGATTTTACCACCTATGAGGGTTGATTTTTTATAAAAAAAAAGTTTTAAATAATTGGGACAAGTAAGCGTATCTTTCTGATCAAAAATGAAAAAATATTATAAAATATTCGACATTTTTTTTACATCGCTTTGATATTTTTGTAAGTTATTACGTTTGGTGGTAGTTGACCCCTTCGATAACGGGCGATTTTTTTTATAGATACTGGTGGAAGTAGACGAGTTAAATTTCTAATAATTAAGAATATCCTAGTAGTTTTTCCTAGATTTTTTTCATATTTAACAAGTTTATAAATTATTTTTTATTTGCAAGATTGTAGTTAATATAAAAAATACAATAAGAATATTTTTAATTCTTATTGAAAATATTCATATGTCAGATTTGCGTCATTATATCAACCCCTAATAAGAAGTGATTTTCGATATTTTTCGAGAAACCAAAAAAAAAATGCTTTTCTTAATTTTTCACTGCCAATAGTTTGACATATGCAGAATATTTTTAGGATTTTTTTAAGGCCCTTGGCGAGGGTAATAAAATAGGCTAACTTTGCGGTCACTCTTTGAACCTCGAAAGTGATTTCGTTAATCACTCAATGACTTAACGTTTATATCTATAATTTCGTCGGATAAAAAATTTATTCGATAATTGGCATTCGCTCAAAATGACTAGTATAAACTTTTTGGACTCATATTTTTATTCAGTGTCTTCCTGTAAATCAATCCTCATGTTTTGCTGGATACAACTTTCACGGACCGATTGTACGACGGTAAACACGAGTATTATTTTTATATATTTTTGTGGCAAAAACAACTGTTGATTAAAATTTGTAATTATAGGTTTTGGATCAGATGAAACCTACATTTGATTTTTAAAAGTGCGCCTATTATTTATTTGCTTATAAAGTGGGTTTTTGCTGTTTTATTTATCTTTGACTTTACCAAAACAGAAGGGCAAAATTTAGTTTTACTGTAAAAAATACCAACCTTATAAACAAAAAAATATCCACTTGAAAAAACATAATATAACAAAAAACCAAAACATTACATCTAAAAACTTAAACTTGAAAAAACACCGGTATAAAAATTCAATTTAAAAAATCACGGGTAAAATATTTGGTCACATTTTTACTAGTTTACTTTAAGTTTGCTCACTAACGTAATAATGAATTATTAAACAAAAGTTATTTACACTAAAACCCATTATCCATTTTTAGGACAGTGTCTGAACTTTGACTGCATGTTTATTTTGGTTCTTATGTTAAGACGGTGTATTACCTTCCTAAGAACCCGTGGATATGGTACTGTATTACCGTTGGACCAACATATTTATTTTCATAAGCTTACTGGATGGTTAATTTTTGGATTTAGTTTTTGGCATTCTGTTATGCATACGTTTAATTTTAGTAAGTTAGCAAGTGATACGTAACCCTTTAAATTAGATTTTATTAATAAGAACATACTACAGTAGGCATATAAGTAAACTAATTACCCTAAAATAAGTACTTTTTAGAAAAGATATGGTATTTTTAAAAGAAATTTTAAATTTTCAAAAATATTTCTATACTATATAAGTGTCTAAAAGGTAACAAGAACGTATGATGCACCTACACATAATTTCAATGTAATTAAAAAGTATACAATATAGTTATGCATAAATAGGTTTCGTTAAATTAAAAATAAAAATAATATTCAAAAAAATTGAAATTATTAAATTGAGTGTCTGCCCTCTAAGGGTCCTCAAACATTAATTAACAATTTTACCTTTTTTCTTTTAAGGTTGTAAAGAAATTGCAAACACTAAAAAATAAGATTTTAATTTTAGTAAAATTAAAAGGTATTTTAAAAAAATTAATGGTTTTTGAAAAAACTAATTTAAACTTATGGAATAATATTTTTTATGAGCCATCAAATATAAAATTTTGAGTTTGGTGGGTATTTTTCGTAACCTCTTAACCTTTTCTGACCTCAAAAAAAAAATTGAAGTTTCCTAATTTATTTCGTACCTACTCTTAATTTCGTTTTTGGTGAATAATTTAGTTTATGTAAAAAAAAATATTATTTCATAATTTTAAGTTAATTTTATTTCAAGTTGATTCGATTAACTTTGTTTAAATTACCTTTATATTTTGTAATTTTTCCTTTAAAATAATTACTTGAATATTTCTTTTGTAACAAGTACTAATACTTTTGTTGTAAATATTTAAAATTTTTGTTGATAATTTTCTTACAGACACTGAAATTTAATTAAAGTTTTAGGATGTTTTCTCTTTGAGACCACCCCCGTAGCTCGTATCAGTAAGCTAGAGTCGCTACACCTACAAGTGTTAGTCTACTAGCTTTTAGCCCGAGTGTACTACACGATTTGAACAGTTTTGTTTTTTTTTTTTTTCGTTCTCGCGGAATATTACCATCCTCTCACTTCATCGCGTCACTCCACATCACACACCCCGCGCTCTGTATTCCGTCACGCACTCCGCGGCCATAGTTTAAAGAATATACATATTCTTTAAACTATGCCGCAGCGTAGCGCGCGTCCTGCGGTCAAGCTTTGTTTTTTATTTTATGTTACTTCATTTGTTAATGTTTTTTAATATAAATTTCGTTTGTGAATATTATAAATTTCTCATACAAAGTTTCATTTCCCCAAAAATACTACTACTTTCTACTTTTCTGGGTAATTAGAAGCCTATTTATCAACTCTCATATTTACAACTTTAAAAATGACGACAAACTTTTATCGCCATTTTAACGCTCTCCAAGGGATGTTATTTCAAAAATTTAAAAAAAAAACATTCTAAATACCAATTTTCAAACTTCTAAGTCCAGGTATGACGAAGTTCTATACAAACTTTCTTACACGGGGTTCTACCCCGTTAGGGGAGGAGTTTTCTAAAATCCATTCTAAACTGACGTTTCCCATTTTTCGGGTTAATCAGAAGCCTTATTACCAACTCCCATAGTTACATCTTTAAATATTACGATTTTTGCATACAAACTTTCATCCCCATTTTAACTCCCCAAGGGATGTAATTCCATAAATGTTAAAATAGATCATTTTGAATGGTAATCAATAGCATACTTGGCAATTTTCATACAAGGTTATCATAAAGTAAGGGATATCCCACTAAGCAAAAAATCGTCCTAATTACGTTACATTTATGTTTCCTTGTTCCTTTGTTACGTTTATCATCTTGAAACAATAACAGCGCCTTGAACCTAATAGTTTCGTTATATTTCCTTCAACTTAACAAAATCGTTGTTACATTAAACATACAACGTTTTTGTTTGAAACTTACACGGCCCCGTTACGTATTTTGCATGGGTTGGGCCTAACACATATTCTGAAACATGCACGTTATATAACTTACATTGTAAAGAGGTTTTTCTAAGGATTTAAATAGGTGATTCTGTTATGTTGACTATACAGGGTGTCCCAGAATATGTGGGCAATCTCTCAGAATCTAATAGAAAATCTAAAAATATTATGACAAGTTCCCATAAACTTTTTTTCTACAAGCCTTCCCTACGGAGATACAGGTACATAACGGACGACCGTGGAAATGTTTTTTTTTTTAATAACTTTCAAAATACAAAGTTTGCGGTAATTTTAATGTTTTTCTTAATATGACGGTTACTAGATAAGTTTTTTTTTTTAAATAAACCCATTAAATTATATTTGGCTTATTTAGTTTAGCCAGGGACGGACTAGGCTTTGGCACAGCTAATAGCAATTTTTTAACACCCTGGTATGATAAAGGCTCAACAATATTATTTTTGAATAGATTTAACCTAAACTAAAAAAATAAGTATTCTTGATTAACATCAATAAAATCAACTAGTTTACGAGAAATAAAATATTATGGTTGGTCATTTTTTTTACATTATACAGGGTGTTTTTTATTTGTCCGTCAATATTTAAAGAGGCTCTTTGGTTCATTTTTAAGAAGAAAACTTCATATGAACGTATGTCCTAAACCTCTTTAACTTTTGAGATACAGGGGAGTAAATTTTTTAAAAATATATAATTTATTATTAATATCTGTAATACCACTTAGATATTTTAATGAAATTTGGCTATACGTAGTTATGTAATAAGAAGCATTTTTTAGTGTACCAATTTTTTTATGTGCCAAAACAGGCCGGTCAAATTCTGTACGAGCGCCAATTGGTGGAAATAAAAAAAATGTGGTACACTTTAAAAATGCTTCTTGATACATAGCATATTTATGCCAAACTTCATTAAAATTTCTTAAAATGTACCTAAAAACTGCTTCTCTAAATACTGACATACAATTAGAAAACACCTTGTATAATGTAAACAAATTTAAACTACCATGATATTTTATTTCTCGTAAACACTTGATTTTTATCGATGTCAATCACCAAAAATACCCTTTTTTTAGATTAAGGTTAAAGCTACCCAAAAATAATAATATTGTTGAGCCTTTATTATACAGGGTGTTAAAAAAAATTGCTATTATTGTGTCAGAGCTAGTCCTTCCCTGGCAAACTAAATAAGCCAAATTTGATTTACTGGGTTCATTTTAAGCAAAGATTTATCTAGTAACCATCATATTAAAAAATAATAATTTACGCCTAGTATTTTAAAAGTTATTTAAACAAAAACGATTTCCAGGGGCGTCCGTTATGTACCCTGTATCTCCGTAGGGGAGACTCCTAGGAAAAAGTTAATGGGAACTTGTCATAATATTTTTAGGTTTTCTATTAGATTCCGAAAAGATTGCCCACATATTCTGGGACACCCTGTATAACATTAAAAGATCTTTTGGATCCCTTTATGTGTGGTGTGTAGTAACCTCAAAAAATTAATTAATTAACAATATTAAAAAAATTGTTTGGACCCTAAAGTTTTAGCATTTTCGTGTATAAAAGTAAATTTTGCGTCCACTCTGCTATTAAAGATGCCACTAAAAAATATGGATGTAAAAAAATGTTGTGATAAATCGCCTGTTATTTTTGATAATCATTTTTTCGTCCACCCTGAAATAGTACAATAGATAAAACCAGTGAAAAGTAACTATCCCTAATAAAACAAAAACTAATATAAACTATAGGGAAAAATTTATTCATAAAAATATCTGATGTCTACAACTCTCCTTTCAAGTATTTCCCCCAAATTTTTTGTACAGACTATTTAATATGGAAAGCTTATATTCTAAATCCACACAAAGTGTAAAATAGCAATATATATAAAAATGTTCATGTGATACTTTATAAAAAGTCTTACACATTTTCGTGATGTGTAAATATGAGTAATATTAAAAAAAGTAAAAAGGTCTTAAGTTAGGTATAAAAATTACCTACATAATTTAAAAAATGCTTATTAAAAAACAATCTGTATGTACTAATATCCATGTTCTGTTCTATTTTTTTCCTCCTAGTTGCACCTGGAAAAAAAAAACTGTAAAATATTTGCCCCAAAACTTTTGGTTACTGACATAATTGCTTCATTAATTAAAAAGATAAGTTTGGCAAAAAAAAAAAACTGTATTTGCAGATAGTATCATAGATGCTTTATTTCACTATTATAAAGGATAAATACCTTGTGTTGGCTTTAAAGCCTACAATTTTTTTAAATATATAGTCAAATTTTCTCTTATATTAGCTACTCGATTAGCCATCACTAAATGGTAAATACTGATAGACCACCCAATTTTAAAAAAACATTTAGACATTTAGTACTATATATTTATTTTGCTTCTATTTGATAAACAATCCAATTAAAAATTCAATTTATCCCTTAAAAAAACTTTTACTTACAGTTATACTTGTTACGTTACTTGCTTCTTCTTTCTTCCTGGGAGCCGTCTTGATTAGCTTGAGCATGTTACACCTATGCCTCTCTTTTTAACTGCCAATCCACTTTTTGAATAGTTGTCATATAAAAACATAATGTGCTGCATCTACAATTTATTTGAAAATTAATTTTCTAATAATTTTATTATTATTATTATAACTATTATTTATGTGTCAAATGTCTAATATCAGGGGCTCTAAAAAGTAAAAAAAAAAAATACTTCACAGTGAATCCTTTAAGTTACAACTTTGATCAAATTTATTCAACCGAAGTATTTCATTTTTTTAAAATACTCAATTTTTGCTATATAAGTCCCCTAAAAAGTTTTTTTTTTGACCGATCGGAAAATACCCATTTTCTGGAAAACATTCTGGCCAGAAAGTAACTTTTTTCGGGCTACTTTGCAGATCCATGAAATGAAAAATAAGCTGCTATTTAGAGCATAGCCGTTTTTATGCATGGTTGTTACTGAAACGAACTTCAGTGGTTTTTTTATCTTTGGACAGTCTACGAAGGCTTAGCCTAACTACTACCGTACTGCGGGTGTCTTAAATTATTCTTATTGTTATAATAAGTATCAAATCCATGTCAAGCGGATAAATAGACCTGTTGTCGATCATTAAAATATTATTATTGTTTTTTTTTAATATCTTCGGTTGAAAAAAAACATTGTACATTACATGATCGAAAAACAAGTGTTTTGCAGGTCTGGCCAAGCTTCAAGGAGTCGCCTACGGTCAATTACGGCTCGCCCTGCAAACCGCTTGCCTCGACTTGCAAAAACACTACTTTCCAGTCTTTTAAATGACTAATTTGTAAGGTATAAAGCAACCAAATTTTAATCTATACTTTCTTTAATTTATATGTATCTAGGGAATGGGAGGTACCTCACCAAACTAAATCCGGACTTATTACTCCAATATTTATCTTAAGGAAACGGCTAACGCTGGATTTTCTAAACTTATGGCTTAAAAACCTTAACTTTAAACTCTGGATTTTTGGTCAGTTTATCTATATACCTACAGACCTACATACATACATAAAAAAACTGAAGTGTAATAGAAAATACTGCAATATACTTACTTTCCGATCAATATTTCCCTTTAATATCACGAGAAAAACCAAAAAACACAATTGTTCTTAAAATAAAGTAAGGTTAAGTACTAAAGCGAAGCTTCTTTCTCTAAACCTGGCGTCGTTGTCAAAAAATGTAACAATTTCTGTGCGGGGTACATTTAAGCAAACGAGGTCGATATGTTAACTGTGTTTACATTTCCACGAGGAAATGTAATAGACGCAGTAAACGTAACGATTCTGCATTAAATAATATCATTATTATAACGTTACACCAATAACATTTTATGTTTTAACAAATTATAATCGTATCTGATACGTATATTAACAGATGTATCGAACTTGTATTTAAAAGGCCGTTCTATACATGGCAACATTTTAACGTTAACATAAGTGTACATAAAAATTACATCACTAAGATGTTTGTTCTATACCGTATTAAAAATATTTAGAAGGGTATGTTACAGAAACGAAAATTATCAGTAACAATTCAAGAAAACAGACATGATAAAATAACGTTTAAAACTAAACGTTATCACAGTTACTTTTAAATAACGTTACAAAAAGTGCTCAAGATGTTCTTTGCTTAGTGGGATATATTTCAGATAATTATGTATTTTTAACAAACTAAGTTAACAACGAAATGTGAAAGAAAATCGATTACTTAAATAATGGGATTTTATATGTCCAACAGTGGTTAACGCAAATGTTCGATATGTTGTCCATTTTGCTGATGTACGATTACCAATCCTCTAAACTGTATGTACACAGCGTTATTTAGTATTTCTAGTTGAATTGCAGCAATTTGCTCTCTAATAGAGTGTTTTAATTTCTCCAGCGTTGTTGGCCGTGTTCTAAACACTAAGTTTTTAATTTTAATTTAATCCATATTATTTAAGTTTAAATTGTTTGAATTTACGGGTACATGCGGTTTACTTCGATAATAGTTTTATAAGTTGCGATGATTACGTCTGACAACTGTTGACAGCAGTGGTCACGACAACTGTCTCCTATATTTTTGGGTAATCAAAAGCCTAATTATCAACTTACATATTTAGAACTAAAAAATGACAATTTTTTAGATAAACTGTTAAGTTAAAACAGATAATTTTAATTTGTAATCAGTAGCTTACATACCAATTTTTCAACTTCTAAAGAAATAACAAATTTCCATAGAAACGTTTTAATCCCATTCTACCCCTTAAAGGTGTTCGCCCATTAGAGCGACGCGGCGCGGAGCGATGCGATGCGACGCGTCGCCTAGATGGGCGGGCTTCAATTTGATTACATGTAAAGTATCCCTGATACATTCAATCGCGTCGCGCCGCGCCGCGTCGCGTCGCCTACATGGGCGGGCTTTAATTTAATTACATGTAAAGTATGCCTGATGCATTAAATCGTGTCGCGTCGCGTCGCGCTATGGGCGAAAACCTTAAGGGAAGGAGTTTTCTAAAATCCTTTCTGAGCTGACATTTTTCATTTTTCTGGTTAATTAGAAGCCTTATTACCAACTCCCATAAATACATCTTTAAATTTCACGATTTTTCCATACAAACTTTCATCCCCATTTTAACTCCCCTAGGGATGTAATTCCAAAATTGTAAAAACAGATCATTTTAAATGGTAATGAATAGCCTACAAACTAATTTTTATACTTTTAAGTGCAGAATTGACGAAGTTCCATACAAACTGTCACCCCCATTCTACCTTTATGGGAAGGAAGTTTTTTGAGTAATCAGAAACTTAATTAGCTACTCCCATATTTACAACTTCAAAAATGACAGTTTTTCTATACAAACCTTCATCTCCATTTACACACCCCCAGAAATGTAGTTTAAAAAAAGTTAAAACGGATAAATTTTATTTGTAATTAGTAGCCTACATACTAATTTTTGTACTTCTAAGTCCAGCAATGACAAAGTTCGATATAAAATTTCAACCCCTTCCCTTATTTTACCCTTTTAAGAGGGAAGTTTTCTAAAATCCTTTCTTAGCTGCCGTCTTCTATGTTTCTGACTACTTCTCTTTCCCTTGTATCTTAATAATAATTAAAACAAAAAGGTTTTTAACACTACAAGTATTTGGAACTTTCATTGTCTTTATTTTGATTATCCACACAACGTTTCGGGCAGTTCTAATTCTGTCCGTTATCAAGGGTAAAATAACAACACAAAAATGGAAGTTCGAAATTCTTTTATTGTTAGCACTGAATCATTGTCTATTACATTCACTTTAACTAACTTAAGTCTAAAAATTATTTTTCTTTAGTTCACAAAGATGTTGCACAGTTTTTGGTATTTAAACCATTAAAGCATCGCATTATTTTAATTTAATATCATTATACTTTTTTAGCTTTACTTGTGGTAAATGATCCAGTGATTAACCAAAAAAACTTTACTACTAGTCAATGGCTTTTTACCAGTAAACCCGGTTTGTTCGGTTTAATTGATGGATGGGCGAATCCGACAGGAGTAGCACTTTTTGTCATTTTGTTGGTTATGTTTCTTTGTTCTCAATCATTTGTCAGAAGAGGAGGATGCTTCGAGGTAAGAATAATATATTTATTATAAAGTGGCATTATATGATACAAGATTTGTTAATTTGCATTTTACAATATGGTGACAAAAACGTGAAAAAATATACATATCCAAATAGATATTAATTACACAGGCTCACAAAAAAAAATAAGCGGTGTGTGCTGGGTGTCTGACTAGGATTTTCTGGCGTATTTTTTTCTGCTGAACACGAAACTCTTAGTCAAAATTCGGGCCAAACAGCAAAACATTGAGAAAACCAAAAAAAAACCGACATGGTTCATTTACCGCAAGAAACCTGCTACCACGGATGTTTGGGATACGACTATATAAACTAGAGATACAAAAAATTTTATTAAACAAAAAAAATAAAGGTTTTTTATATTTTCTATAAAAAAGCTATATAAACATTTTGAATAAGATAAATAATAAAGAAGATATAAACGAAAATGTGATTTTGACAAAAAAATTCAGTCCAAAATAGGAAAACATATATTTTTTAATTAATGTGATTTTTGCTTTTTTTTTTTAATAATAAATCATTTATTTCATTCATTTGAATCCCAAATCATTTAAAATTTGCAGGAAAAATTCAAAAATAAAAAAAAAAAATAATTTTCAAATTTTTTCCGCAGATAACCTTAAAAAATTCCTGAAAATTTGGTTTTTTAATTATATCTCGAAAAGTATTGCATTTGGACAAAAGGGTTGTATAACTTAAATTAAAGGTCTTTTAAAATACATTGTTACTGTCTAATAAAGTTTTGTATACCTTTTATAGTTTTTAAGACATTGACGTTTTAAATTAAAAAAAAAACCTTAATATCTGAAATTACGCATTTTCACGATTATTTGCTGTTTGGCCCTTAATTTTGACTTTAGGTTCGTGTTCAGCGGAAAAAAATACTGTGTTATTTAAGAACAGTTTAACTTAATATTTCAGATATCTTTCAGCCCATTTACGTGATGAAAATCTGGAATTAGTTTCTATACATACATTTATATAAAACCATTTTTACTGTGCTTAAAATTGTACGTAAACGTAAAAGTTAAT
Organism: Listronotus oregonensis; assembly: GCA_019359885.1. Lineage (NCBI taxonomy): Eukaryota > Metazoa > Arthropoda > Insecta > Coleoptera > Curculionidae > Listronotus > Listronotus oregonensis. The sequence goes on along the minus strand of JAHBCN010001862.1, from coordinate 48,000 downwards.
AAGTCTAAAATTGTAACGAAAATATATAAAAACCTAATTATTGAATAATCTTATAGGGAACTTATGTATTCGTCCGTTACTTTGTGACTGTCAATTTTAAATTATTAATATTAAAAAATATACTTTGTTATGAGTCACTTTTAATATAATATGTTACGTTTTAAAAATGTAGTTGTATTCGAAACAGCTAAAAATAAAATAAATAATTTTAATGTTCTAAGTATTTATTATTTACATATTAAATCATAACAGTTCTTAAACTAAGGAAATATGGCGATACGAAAACCATATGTTGTCGCTTAATAGAAGATAAAGGAAATTATTCCTTGGCCAAAAATAAAACAAAAAAGTTATATAAGGATCGCTCCCAAACGGTCTTATGTTTAAGATACTGGGTGTAAAAGAAAAAAAAATAGGTATTCTTTTTATCAAACCGGCCTTTTTGATTTAATTAAATCTTGTTTTTCGGTAACCATAAATTATACGAGAAAAAGTGTTTTACAAAACCCATTTTTTAAAAAAGTATCTTTCACCTTATGATATTTTTAGGTTAGTTGCGCTTCTATTCACAGGGTAACGACACATTTTTTTTTTTTTAAATAAAACACCCTATATTTTTTTACATTTTTGAATATAGAATAGTTTCAAAGACAAATTCAAAGATATGTATGACTATGGGTATGTGATGCACTGTTTCAAACTCATAGATTACTTCTGAATGGATGCAATTATATAACCGTAAGTACTACGACGCTGATACACTTAAAAAAAAGTTGTGCGTTTTTTTTACAATAGTGCTTTTTATCTTCCAACGTTTTAATTTAAAATCTTGTAAAATACTACGTAGTGTTGCCAAGGTTTGAAAACTGTTTCTTTTCACATTTTTATTAATTGAACCATCCCGTATGCAGATAAGAAACTGCAAATCAGCTGCTTATTAAAGTGTTAACAACCGTTTTGGTCATTTTTGAAATTGTGAACAGCTTGATATTCTGTTTTTAAAATGAATTTTTAACAAGCTAATTCATAGGTTTATATCTTAATCATTTAAACCTTAAAATGTATTTTTGAATCGGGCAATTAGGGCAAACCGGTAAGTCAGGGACCTATACCATGTTATATCATTGGTATTGCAGTTAAAGTGGCTATTCAAAAATAGAATAATATACAGGGTGTTGTATTTGAATAAAATGCGAAAAGTAACAACTTGTCAACTTTGGCAACAGTGCCTTGTTAAATTCAATCAGCGTCGTAGTGATAGCGGTTACATAATTGCATCTATTCTGAAGATAATCTCTAAGTTTAAAACGGTGCACTAAAGACCCATAGTCATGTATATCGTTGAATTTGTCTTTGGGAGGGTTATCCAAAACTGTAATAAAATAAAGGGTGTTTTATTAAAAAAAATCAACTTTGGGTCGCCACCCTGTATTTAAAAACGCAACAAAACTAAAAATTATCATAAAATTAAAGATACTTTTTACAGTAAATAAGTTTTATAAAAAACTTTTTCTTGTATAACTATATAACTTGTATAAGGTATAGGCTCTTAAAAAACGAGCTACCCTGTATAGTTTCAATATTTACTGAAATACCCGCCTTAATGATAGACTTTTGTTAATGTTGTGGACCAGTGGCAAATTTTATTTGTTTTCTGGTATCATTATTACGTCATAACTTTTTTGGTATTAATATTATTGATAATTCGATAGATGATTCTTATTTTCGGCTTAGTTTTACACAAAAAAGTACTTCTAAATTAACTCGCTAAACCTAACAGCTTTCGAGATATTTCAATCTTAAACTGGCGTGGTACGAGAAGGGTAATACTTTAAATTATTGACAATTCCAATTTTTACAAAAAAATATTAAGGCGAGGATATAATGCATTTATTTAGAAAATAAATGGGCACTTTAAAAAATTTTTTTAATTACTATTGTTGTTAATTTTAAATGTTACTTTTTTTATCACGCCAGTTTAAAATTAGAATATGTAGAAAGCCGTTAATTTTATGAAGTCAATTCAAAAGTAACTTTTTTCCTAGAACTACCTAAGTAAAAAAAAGTATTATGTAAAAAAATAGCAACAATATGAATACCAAAATAGTTATCGCGAAGTAATTTTTAAAGAATGAATAAAAATTCCCCAAAGCTACGCCACTAGTTTACCGTAACAAGAGTTGATTATTAAAAGGTTTATTTTGGTCGATGTCCTTACTGTAGTAAGTTTTATTTAAATCGAAAATAAAAAAAATCCCAGTTTTAAAACTTTTACTTACACAACCTTATCTGACATTGGGGCCGATTTAAAGTTATGTGTAAATAACATGTTCGTCTTATTTTTGGCCGAGAAATCTCGTATTAAGGGATGTCATATGTTTTTTGAATCACATTGTATAAGAGTCCACTTTACGGTCGCCGCTAATTTAAATAGTGTTTGTATCAATAATAAAAAAAAAAAAGCAAAGCTATCTATTTTTTTATTAAAGACATATATTAAGCTTAATGACTCAGTAAAAAACAATTTTAGGTGTTTTATTGGACCCATCTGATGTATATACCCTTTTGGATTCTTTTAATTCTACATGGACCGAATTTTTGGAAATGGTTTATTATTCCTGGTCTAGCATATATAATTGAACGGATATCTAGAATAGATACGATGTCCAACAAAGGAAAAACGTATATTAGTTCAGGACTTCTGCTACCATCAAAAGTAACACATCTGGTAATAAAAAGGCCCTATCAGTTTGATTTTCATCCTGGTGACTATATTTTTGTAAATATTCCTGCAATAGCCAAATACGAATGGCATCCATTTACAATTAGTAGTGCTCCTGAACAAGAAGGTAACTTAAGACAAAAAAAAACGATTTTTTTAATAATTGTATTTTTTTTTTGTTATAACAGTTATAGGTCATACAGGCTGTAATAAGATGTTTTAAAGAACATGTATTTCAATAATGATAAACTAAGGTTAATTTACGCATAATAAAAAATGTCTCAAAGCTTACTTATGATTATTTTAAAATATTGTTGGAAAGAAAACTAGTCTTAAATTGTTTAGAAAAAAAATTTTTTGGCGGAAACGTTTCGTTTTCGAGATATCCATCATTAAACTTGAAAATGAAACTATTCTCGTTTACACTATATTTCCTCTTCTTTTTGTGCACAAATTTTGATTTTTACATTAAAGTGGCACACAATATTTTATAAAAACCAGTTTTAACTTTTCTTTATATTTATTTTACACCCTTTTAACCTTAAATTCCAAAGTTTTGCTTTTAAAGGCCGCGGCCATATTTGCTGATAAAATTCCTAGTGTATACATGGTTGCGGTGTTTGAAAATGGAGATTTGTAATTAAATGGAAAAAAGGTAAAAAATAAACTAAAAACAAGTTTTAAAGAGGTGTCTATAAAATTTAGTGTGGCAATTGAAAATCAAGAATTATGTGCAAAAAGAAGGAGGAAACCTGTTAATGAAGTTAGTTTGATTTTTAAGTTTAATGATGGATACCTCGAAAACTAAACGTTACCGCCAATTTTTTTTTTATATTCGTGATTTGTGAAAAAAACCCCGTACACCAAATTTGGTCAAAATCGGAGTTGCAGCAACTTTCTAGACAATTACCTTGTCTTTAAACATTGCTCCGAGGTAGTCTCATTTCAACCTCTTTGTTATTAGTTCGCAGTATACGTTGTAAAAGCTCAAGTACAAACTTCTAGTATTCCATAACGTCCCGACCAAGGATAACGCTGTCCAAGCAACAAACACAACGGGTATCAATGTTGTTGTCCCCAGGCTTATTCAAGCGTCATGTATTTTTTTAATTGGTATGACTTTTCCATTAGCTGTTTTTAAAATGTAATTTTTCCGAGGATGGAATATTTTGCAATAAGCTAAAATATTTCAGTTTACGATGGTATGTTTAAAACTAGAATTTACTACCATCTCACATTCTAGACTGCACACATGTCCAGGTACTACAAAGCTGAAGCCTTTGTTTTCCAGCCGGTATACTTTAATTATTGTTGTTTCGGTTTACGATGGTATGTTTAGAACTAGAATTTACTACCATCTCACATTCTAGACTGCACACATGTCCAGGTACTACAAAGCTGAAGCCTTTGTTTCCCAGCCGGTATACTTTAATTATTGTTGTTGATGACCCTTGATAGCACATAGTCAGCTTTAGCCCCTTAAAAGTGGCTACTGGAAATTTTCCGGATTACTGGTAAGGACATTGGAACTGATACAATTTTTTTGCACATGCCCCTTTTTACCACACTTCCAGCGACGCATGGTATTTCTTCCTCTGAATGTCATAATATTGCTTCCTTCCCTTTGTTTTTTAAGAATCATTTCCTATAACTCCTTTGCTCACCTCAATTGCTGTCTTCTGGAACAAAGTTCATTCTTCGAAATATTGTCTTATTCTTGGATGTTTGTTTAGCTCTTTCGACTCGAAGTGCGTAGGCAAGAGGTTCAGATAATATCTTTAGCCTGGCCATTCTTAACGCCTAGTTTATATCAGGATCTCGTAAACCTTCAATAAAACTACCTACTACTAATTCTTGTTTTACTTCTTGTGGGTGGACTGGATACATCAGATTAATTAGTCGTAGGATATCCTCTTCATATTCCTGAGGGCTTACTTTCGTCGTATCGTTCACAATTGATTTATATCACATTTTTCTTTCGGAAATGTTTCTTAACACCGCCATAGCTTCACATTGAAAAACAAGTACTAGATCTCCTGGCTACCTGGTAAACAACTCAAATGCCTCTAAAAGCGGCTTTAAACTGTCGGAGATACGTAACCCATAACCGCTTTTCATCAAAAGTTTCACAACAGTTATTGCAGCACCATGATCCGAAACGTCACTTGTACTATAAAAAATATAAAATAACTATAAAACATATTCAAAAATCACCACTACTAGTTATTTCTTGAATTTGTCGCTGTAAGGGTTGTACATCTTGTTGAATTTGACTTTAAACCAAATGTAAAGTATGTATGTGTTGTATTTCTTTTATTTTTTTAATCTTTTCTTTTCTGAGTTTTAAATCAAGCACCATTTGTTTTTCATCTTGACTTTGATAAAAATTATCCCCTAAGATTTTCTCGTATCTTCACCATCTTTTATTTTAGCATTTGTTTCATTTTTTTTTGGCTTGTTTTAAGTCTTTCTGGATTTTCTCAACGTGTTTCTTGTTTCTGCTTAACTGATTTTGATTTCACGCGTCCTTTCATCTTTAATTCTCTTCTTTTTTTTTTGACTGGTCCTCATTTCTCTTTTTAATTCTTCTTTTATGTAATCTTGACTGATCTTTATTTCTTTTTTTATAGATTCTTGTCTTGTCTGGTTATCTATTTTATGGATTCTTGGCTAATCTACATTTTTGTTTTTAAATCTTTTCTTCTGGATTCTTGTTTATCCATTAATTGGTTTATTAGTGCACTTAATTCTTCCATTACTGCTGTTTGCTTTTTGGTCCCAACAAGCATTTAAAATTTCTTTTAACCACTTTGTCTTCCTTGTGAGTTCTACTGTCTCATCTGACACCAAATGTTTCGTAACATCTCGTACAATAATACAAATCGTCGTTTTTACCTTTTTATTAACAGTCAGGTTATTAATGGAATGTACATATGGTAAAAGTAACAGAACTTAACTATGTTGTTTAAACTATTTAGTTCCCACTGTCTTCAAATGAGCAGTTCGGCATTCGATTTTAAACTAAACATTTTATAAAGGGTGTCGCATGTAGCTAGAAGAATTACTTTAAGACAGAATGTAAGAAAAGTGCAAATTGGATGGCTAAAGCGTTTTTAAGGCTTTCCGCAATTGTTGTGTGAATGGAGATACATTTAAGGTAATTTATTCAAATAAATTATTTAGCCATATTTAATTATCATTGTGTCCTACAATGCAATATACTAAACACATATTTTTGAAGTCCGTAGCAATATTTTATATTGCTATATTTTCTTAAAGCTTTCTGTAAATATAAATTTATATTCAAACTATTTAAATGGAAACATCGCGTTTTAATGAAAAAAAACCGTTTTAGTTTATTTTTTACTTTTAACCTCCTAACTATAGTTGTAAACTACCTTTGAGAATATAAGTACCTACCTAAAAGCAGATTTGACGCCCGAACAGCGCGCGAGACAAAGAAACGGTCAGTAAGTCTAATCGCTTTATCTCTCGCTCTGAGTCCTGATTAGTCGGCGGGGTATATACCCTTCTCCCCGACCAATTGTTTTTATAGTCCGGGTAAATCTGTAATTCACCGTTAAATGATTTTGGAAGGTCAGGAATCAAGATGAAACATTTTGTGTTCTCTTCAGAACAGATAAACTACAAAGTGTCAGAAAGGAATATTGGATCCTACAAAAGGGGGTGTTTTTTATCCCATTTTTTCACCCTTTTTACATCCCAAGCATAAAATTATTAAAAAAAAAACGTTCCTTTTTCCATTTTTAATGGTTCATATAGGTTTTTTGAGCCAGTAAATTCGAATATTATAATAGAAATTACATTTGAGATCTAAGAAGGGCTACATACACCCTTTTTTACCCCCTACATCCCTAAAACAAATATTTCGCTAAAAAAGTTTTTTCCTTATTTTTAATGGTTCATATAGGTTTTTTGGACCACTGCATTTAAATATGATATTAGGAATTACATTTAATGGCTTAGAAGGGCTGAATTTACCCCTTTTTTGACCCTTACACCCCTAAAACATACATTCCGCTAAAAAAAGCTTTTTGCCCATTATTAATAGTACATATTATTATAGGTTTTTTGGGCCACTTAATTTAAATATGATATTCAAAATTACTTTTGAGGGCTACGAAGGGCTGAATTCACCCTTGTTTTACCCTTAAAACATACATTTCGCTAAAAAAAGTTTTTTGCATTTTTAATGGTACATATAGATTTTTGGGGAATTTAATTGTGATGTCAACGGGATGAAAAGGATTTTTTTCCAGACTCGTTGATTTGTTTCTGTAGAGAATGCAAAAGGTTTAATCTTGATTCATGATCTTCCAATATTATTTCTAGATTTTTAACAGATTTACCCGAATTATTATTGGTAATTATAGAATAAGTTGCGATATAAGCAGATATTTCTTTTTTTAGATTATATGTGGCTTCATATTCGAGGTGTTGGTCAATGGACAAACCGTCTATACGAATACTTTGAAAGGGAGCAAGAAAAACTACACAACGGAGAAATAAACCGTACACAACCATCGTGCTCGGGAAAACCTGTTAACAATTTACCAGAAAATAACACCCAAAGTACCCTAACACAAATACGAGCAACGATAACCAGAACTCTATCAAGCAAAGACAAAAATATACCTAAAAAAGCTGGTGTTCAACTAGTTGGGTTTTCCAATGATAATTTTCAACACGATGATGATACGAAGTCGCCTCAATGTGACGTCAGTTTTACTGTTAGACATAACAGCAGTAGTTCAGGTATTTTTTTTCGGTTCTTATTTAGTCTACCTAGGCAAAACAATTAAAGCATCATCAAAATTAGAATAAGATAATGTAATTTTAAACCATTTTAAAACGTTTCACAAGAATGTAAGCATAAACCATAACATATGTATCCATTTGTGCTCACATATGGCAGACTAGATATACTCGAAATAATTTAGACTGGTTGCAAATTATGGGTTAAGTCTATAATACAAAAAGTCCATTTGCGTTTTGGCTTCCTCCGATTAACCGATTTTTTTTCTCCTTAATCTTTAGGTTTATAGTTTCAACTTCTGCGACCAATGTTTTTGAGGCTTTGGGTATATGTACGAGGATTCAGAACTATCTTCCCTTTAATTTGAAACTATTCCGGATAACGGTTTTTATACCGTTTAGCTTTCGTTGTTGCACTTTGAAGTTAGACTATTTTTGGGCCAAAACTTTGGGTGACCAGGGCCAAACGACCTCGGTTTCGACTGTCACCTGTCACCTGTTTTTTTTCACGGTCGACCAGGCGGCAGCAGTCTTGCACCTGCCAAGGCAGGGTTTACGCGAATCAGTTACAAAAAAATCCAAAGTCTAATGAAATAGTCTAAGCCCAGATCTATGGAAAAACTAAAATTAAATTATTATAGTATTAATGAATTTAATTAAAAGAAACTTTTAAAGTCACTAACCACTTGCATTAATAAATCCAAAAGTTATGACATTTTTTTATTAAAGATAAATAATTTTAAATGAAAAATCTAAAAACTTAAATGAAAAACATCCCCATGGCTCTACCCGACGGTGCAGATTGACTAGCTGGCGGCAATAGAGGTCTTGCCTCAACGCCGCACAGTGGAACGAAGCGACATTGTTTCATCCAAATTACTTACAAGCTCATATAGTTCAACCGTTTAGACTCATTTTTTTTCAGATTTTCATCTTGAGTTTGCTTATTGATCCCTCTTTTTGAATTTTTGTATGAGTTTTTATTTTCTGGAAATTTGTCTCCAAACTTTGATTGATATAACAAAAAAAAAACGAATTTTCGGAGCAAAAATAATCATGGGGGTATTTTTTAGAGGTCCACAAATGCGTTAAAAATGATGAAAAGGATTATCCATATTTATTAAATGATTCTAAACAATTTTTGTTAAATCGAATTTTTTCTACACTTTCTATGAATAAAAGACCCTTTTGCGTAAAAAAATTTGAAGCATTATGGCCGTTTTGTCGGAATAATAAGAAATAATAAAAATGTTGCCCCTTATTTTTACGTAGACAGTCTTATAGGGCTTATCAAGAGGGATATTTTGAGCAAAAAAAAAATGTATGCCAAAACCTATGACCATCATTTTTGTGCCGAAAATCCGTTTTTTTTTTTAATATGAAAATCAAAGTTTGGAGATAAATATCCGGAAAATAAAAACCCAAATCAAAAATCCAAAGAGAGGGATTAATAGGCAAATTCAAGATAAGAGTCACAAAAAAATGAGCCTAGGCGGTTAAACTCTATGAGCTCTAGAACAATTTGGGTGGCACAGTGTCGCTTCGTCCCACTGTGCGCCGGCTAAGCCAGAACTGCCCCAATTCTGTAACAAGGTAAGAAGTCATAAATAGAAGAAAAAGCGGTGATTTTCTCATTAGAGTCACATTTGCTAAAAATGATAAATGTTTGTGCTTGTGTGACCTATCTTTTTTTCATTAAATAGTTTATTGCGCAGTCAGCCAGCGCTGGCCATTTTACGCAGATTCTATTCAGACGGGCATAGCCACTAAGGTATTAGTCCCTTGACTAGTTCGATACTTTTCTGGTTTAGTAACCCTATTCGATTCTGTAGGTTCCAAAGATGAACTTTCGTGTACTCTCTAGACTAGTATATTCTTTAATCACGTGAAAAGGCGTTTTACCCTCATCCCCGCACCAGGTACAGATACTATCTGATGCCAGACCTAATCTAAATAGGTGTTTTTTAGTATACTAGTGCCCAGATACCCTTAAAGCATTGTCTTGATATGCATTATCTTTGTTTCTGACAACCAGAGGTTCTCAAACTTTCTCTTGATACAATCTTTGACCCACTGGTTAAAAACTCCACCGGACATACCTGGGGGACAGGGTACCGTTAAGTTTGGGTTATTGCTGCCCGCTCCCGCCATTTTATCTGCCGCCTCGCTATCTTTGATACCAGTATATTGTGGTACTCATTCCAAAATGACCAAATTAAACTCTGCTAGTATGTTACGAGTCTTTATCCTAGCTAAGACTCAAAATTGTTACCCCACATAACAATCGATGAACTGTTCTTCAGCCACTGCAGATGTACAGATGTTTGTCTCTGTAATGCTTGTCCAAAATCTATCTGGCACAAGCCCAGATTCGATACTCATACGTTTGAACTACTGTTGAACGATCGCCAGCAGCGCGGGCTAACTCCGCCCATTGATTATCCCTCCACACTTTCGCTCCAGTGCCACTTCTATTTTTAGGCCCATCTATGTACCAAACCTGTCCTCTACGAGTAAGAATGATTTCTATATGATCCTTCCACTTGCTCCTAATAAGATCTTTGTTTTATACTTTCTGTGAAAGTGGCAGTGTTTTGGTATGACATCAGAATTTTCAGGTTGCCAGATGTCATTTCCTCCCACCTATCTGAGCATTGACGCATGACCATATGTTTTCTCTCTCTACTTTGCAACTAATTTAAGCCTAAAGCTGACTTAGCGGCTCCTTTTTTAACTTTAATGTCATGGGGTTCTTAGCAGAACAGATAGCTCATGGCCACAGTCGTCCGGAATGCTTCCGTCATCCCCAAACACGCTGGTCTAAGTACCTTCTTCAATTGCCTTTGTTAGTGGTCACGTTGGCTGCTGGCCACCACACGAGCACAAGTTAGCTGTAAGATCATAATTTCCCCATCTTATTAATAAGACCAACTTTTATTAAATCTCTCTTGAGCCGGTCTGTTTGAATACTGTGCTGCTGTCACATGCAAATCTTAAGTTTGATTAATCAACAATTTAGACCAGGAAAATTACAGCAATTTAGGCCAAAAAAAAATCGATTTTGCCAGACAACTCGGATCGGAATACGCTTTTCGACATCTTACTAAGAAAATCACCAGAAATTTATTGTACATATAAGAGAGTGCATAAAGTGCATCCCCGAAATTGCATAATTCTTTCAAAAATATATAAAGTCGATAAAATAATGTATAATAACGTAAAAATTTCTTCCCGGGTATTTCTGAGGGCTTTAATTCCGAAGCTGACCTCGAAACACCACTACGATACGGGGGTGGCTCCGCGGGGGTGAATTTTGACCAAAATTGGCCGAAATTACCCCCTGCATGAAAGGAGGCGAGAATCCGAACCAGAGTTAGTCCCCGGGAGTTTTTGACCACGCTGATTCCGAATTTGACCTCGAAACACCTCTACGATGCCCGTGGTGTATCTAGAAGTGCTGTTTCAAAAACGGAATAGTTTGTTATAACGTCCAATCAAGCATCGTGTTTTATTTGGATCTATCAGGCTTTTTCCATAGGGCCTGATTACGCATACGTATCTTGCACTTGACCAATTATACTTTGTTACAGATTTACCTAACAGACCAAGAAGAATGTCACCAGAAAATCGGCTGCAGCGACTTTTATTTGCAAAAAGGGCTCCTCTCGAAAAATCGCTTTCACTGCCTGATGTACAAAATAATGCTAAGAGACGGGAGAGAATGTTAGCGTAAGTAATACATAATAATTAAAAAATCTTTAATTGAGGCCAAACTATAAAGTCAAACAGGCCTAGTTTTCGTCTACATAATACTTAATCTTCTTTTTTCGTACAAATCCTTTTTTTCAAAATCCTCACAAGGACATTACACTTGTAAACTTAAGATTGTAACTTTGTTTCAGCAAATATCATAATCTTGTGATAAAGAAAATAAGATTAACATTAGTTATTTAGTGAATCAGTTTTTCAATAAAATAAAAGTCCCTTTAATTTTGTTATTAAATTCTAGTTTTTTTTTTTTTTTTTAATTCCGGTCTGTCTTTACATTTTTATTGACAAATCTAATTTGGTTAATTTCACTTCATTTTATTTTTATTTAATTAACTGAGTTTTATTTAAATTGGGCAATTATATAGCTAACTATTGTCCATGTTTTATTAATTCAATATTTATTAACATTAAGTAAACAGCTCGCAAAGTGTAAATAAATAAATGTAAATATTAAATTTTATCCATAACACATAAAGGGAAAAAATGGAAATATTTATTATCACAAAAAAATCCTCTCTTTCGCCAAGTTATATTTGTAACCACCATTAGTAGTCTAAATATTCCTTATCTGATACTTATAGACTAAGAGAGTATATGAGGTCGGAATCCGAAAAGAGCTTTGATCAGTGCCAAATGAAAAGAGCAAGAATGAAATCCTTGGGACTTGCTTATCTGAGTCCTCAAAATAAAAGTTTAGCCCAGAGTTTTAGATATATGAGAAATAAGCCAACAATTATAGCTTTTAAAACACCAAGTTTGGAAAATTGTGATAAAAGAGATTCCAGTAATTCCTTTGCATCATCAGTTGGTAAGTTTATTGTAAGTAGTAATATAAGGATAAAAATTGTAAAATTTTAATAAAAACCGTAATAACTTCCGTTTTTAAAAGACGTAGATTAACTTAATTTCTATATGAGTTAAGTTTATTTCTAAAATAGTTGATCCAATCTAATATCTACAATAGGTCTAGAAATACCTAAAAGTAAAGGATTTTAACTGTTAATTTACTAATAATAAAAGCGGTGGGTAATTTCATTTTTTCCAAACATGGCAAAAAATTCAAAAATTAGATTAATTTTAATACCTAATATGCAAAAAAATACCAACTGCGAATTTGACGTTATTTATGTTTCGTGACAGTACGTTTGGAGCACACTCCAGTTGCAAACTTTATCATTATTTTGAAATATCTTTTTAGTATCTTATATGTTGGTAGAAAATTTGTATTATGTAACCAACTTGGCTATATATTTTGTTGAACATATTTTAGGAAGTCAGACTAGTCCTTACGATTACTACAGTCCAGAGAGACAAGCTGAGGAAGGTCACGTATTTCAACTTCATGATATAACCGCAGCAGATCCAAAACATAAACATATAAACTACCCTGTTGGAAAGCCCTTGGAGGTAAGCTTTTATTGTAATAAAACAGGTTTGTTGAATATCATACATACCCACTTCGGTAAAAGTTGATGTCAATTTTACTAAATTTAATATCAGTGCGGCAAAACAGTATGATTTAACATCCTACAAAATAGCAATAAGAATGCCTTATAAGTAGAAGCTGGTTTTTTCTGTCATTCACTGTGCACTTGATAGAACCCTACTGACAAGTTTCCTGAGGCGGGCCAAACACGTCTAGAAGAAAGTCATAGCGTCCTAAAACGAAACAAATTAGAGACTATGTATGACAAGTTACCACGAACTTATATCCTGTTGTTGCCTATTTATCCTTCGAAATATCAATTTAATATTTTAAAGATTAAGATAATTAATTAAGAAAGATATTAGACTTGCTGATATACAAAAGATATTTTAAAAACTGTATTTCTATATTATATACCCAAGTAAAAATTAAGGAAAGTTTCATTAAACTACATTGAAATATTTAGGGTCACCATTTTATTAAAAAGTTTTTTTTAATAAAATTTTGCACGTAACAGTGTTGCTGATGTGATAAATAATAAAATTATTACTCTTTGATATATTTGAAACTTACGTAGGTTGTCATGTTTAACCATTTTTATTTTAAAAATCTGTATTAGTAAATTATATACCCAAGTTACATTTGGGGAAAGTTTTCGGTAAATTGCAACAATGTAATCCATTAAACTATATTGAAATATTTGGGGGTCACCATTTTATGGAAAAGTCTATCTAAAAGTTTTACACAACCGGACACCAGTACTAGAAAAATTGGTCTGCAGCTACATGTCAATTATATGAAGATATGGGCTATTTTAAAGGATCAGTTATTAAATCCATATCACGTATAACGAGTCCAGGCTCTATTATCACGGAGTTTTCCCAGGCGTCTTGAATTTTCTTATTGGATTTTAGAAGTCATTGAGCAAAACCTCCAATTTTTATCGCAGATTCTGTTTACCGACAAAGCTAATTTTTCCAGAAAGGCAATTATTAACTACCACAATAACCACATATGGGCAGATGAAATTCGCCATGCCATTAGTTAAAGCTCATCACCAACAAGAATTTTCTTTAAATGTATGGGTTGTAATCCTTGGAGACAACCTCATTGGCCCACACTTTCAACCACAAAGATTGAATGGGGAAACATACACGCATTTTCTCCAAGACATACTTCCAGCACTTCGTGAGGCGGTTTTGGCCACCTCGGTCACAAGATATAAATCCTCTAGATTTTACCACATGGAGTTATTTAAAAACTTTGGTGCACAGGACTCCGGCGCTAGATATTGGTGATTTTAGAAATCGAATCATTAATTCATGTGATGGAATTCAAAATTCTTCCGGCATTTTTTATCGGATTCATCGCCGACGTATATTGACTCTTGTATAATGGCAGAGGGTGGTCATTTTTAACATTTTTTGTGATTTTTTTATTTGTTTTTTTTTTTTGGTACAAAACAATGCTTATAGTCACATTTGATCATAAATAATAAACACATAATACATTTAAACAATCAGTGGTTTCTATTTTTTAATCGAATACGCAACGTCGAACGAAGGAAAGTCAAGGGACCAAATTTGCTCTGAAAGAAATGAGAAATACAAAAAAATATTTGTAAAGAAAACAGTGGCGTACCATATTTTTCTTCAAAAATATAATATAAACCTCACACAAAAGCCACTGGTACAAATAAAAAAATAGGTAAACGTCAGAAAAGGCCTTTTGATGCATAGAAAATGCATACCAAATTTTCCTAAAATATCTACAGGGCTTTCACAGATATTATAAAAAACATTTATCTTTCTTAAATCTTTACCACCAAGTATCTCAAAGGTTAGGGCTTTTAGGACATAATATGTTCATATAAATTTTTTCTTAAAATTAACTCAAGCATCACCACCTGAATTTTTTCACACTTATTTATTTACACCCTGTATATACTTAGGTAGGTTATTATATTTCACAATTTTTATTTTATTTTATAAATTATGTGCAAGGTGGCATTGGTATTTATTTTATTTTTACAATAAGTTTTATTCAGTATGACATAATTGGTGGTTGTCTACGTGGTACTAGCAGCGACGAAAAACTGGCAAAGGAAATAAAAGTCAAATATTCCGACCGGATAGGAACAGAGGTGAAGGATACATTCTAAACTAACACACATTGGATGGATATTTAAGGCTGCTACTAATTTGTAATATAAACGCAAATAGCTTTATTAACAATAAATGTTACATAACTTCATAACCCTACATTCGTTTGATAAAAGATACTACTTCTTTGTTTGGTTATCCACTAATTGTCTAATAAAATTATTTCAAGAGTTATTAACCATTTAATTTTTACCAAAATCAAAGTCTTAAATATGAAAAGAATAGCATCCGTTTTCATTAAACCTAAACCCTAAAGAAGTTTAGGTTAAAAAGCTTATAATAATTTAAGGAGAGTACTACCCTGATGAACCGCTCGTGATAAGGTTAAGTTCTAAACAGGGGAAATTTATGTGATTTGGGTTTATCAAAAAAAGAAAAAAAGATAGAACAAAATGCTGAAAGTTTTATAGGTTTCTTTTAAGTTTTTGTTGTATTGGTGTAATAATAAATTAAAAACAAAGAAGAAAACATCAGGAATTGACAAATCAACATAGACCGTACTGTAACCCGGTTAGACCAATGGTTGTTAGTTCATGGACGTAAATTAAATTACTACGTTCTGAACTTGGCTTCGAGGTAGGAGTAAAGATCAGACAGATTTTTGGTTACGAGAAAATAGGCTACGGAAATTTATAAAGCCAACAAAATTAATTTTGCTTGCCTTGAGGTTTTCACTTAGTCTTACATTTAGAATTTTTGTTGTCTAAAAATTTACATTAAATTTCACACAATTCGAATGCCTAACAGTCACAAACAGCATGGTTTTTTCGCAACAAAATATGTTTATTGATACGAAAACAAAGCACAAAAATTAAAAAAAAACTAGATTAGACTATGACATTTCTGAGAGCAAGTCTCTGTGCTTGTAATCTGCAAGAATGCAGGCATCAAACCCACAGTTTCGTTATGAATCATAATTAAATCAGATGTCGTTAAGTGTGACAGCGGATGGGCAAAGTTAAAATTTTTGGGAAAAGTAAAATTATTAAAAATAAAATTTTAGTGGGATAGGATAATTTCCCAACACTTAAGCTCTTTTTTTTTAATACAACAAGTAAAGAGGACATAACAAAATGGTTCATTCTGGCTAGTTTGGAAAACAGAATAAAAAAATGAGTAAGGATGTAAAAAAGCAAATCGAGTAATTGAAGAGGTCAGTGAATAAAGGTATTATGTGACATCTGAATTTCTGATATTTATTAAAAAAAAGGTGTTATCTGCCCATTTTAACTTATATTATTGTTGCAAGGATTATCGATAGTTACTTTCCGAAAAACTGGTAGCTATCGATCGACCTTCTTTTAGTATAAATATCAGAAATTTAGACAATGTCACATAACACCTTTATTCACTGACCTTTTCAATTGTTGTTGTACTGCTTTGTTTTGTTAAATTTATTACTTATTACAATTTAATAATAAAAAAATACCCGTTTGATTTAGATATTCCTCGATGGACCGTATGGTGCACCTTCAAGTCACATATTTAGAGCCCAACATGCTGTACTTATAGCTACTGGAATTGGTGTTACACCGTTTGCCTCTATTTTGCAATCAATTATGCATAGATATTGGAAGGCCAGACATACATGCCCTAAGTGCAAGTTTTCGTGGGCTTGTGAAATTCCCGCTTCTGTAATGAACTTAAGAAAGGTAAGGCATTATTAAAACATAGTTGCTTTAAACTAAAGTACAAGGAAAAGGTGACATTTTATAAGAGATTTGTTAGTGAAACATAGTAAGTATACAGGGTGATTCAAAACAAATAAAAATGTTATTTAAACATAGCTTTAAAAGGGCACCATTTTTAAGAAGTGGGATGTGAAAGAAAAAATTCTAGAATTGGGTTTTTCCCTTTATTCTTAATTCGGGTAAATCGATTTAAATGAGGCTTGGTATATTAAAAACATTGACTACAATACACCTTAATTTTTGTGATAACTTTTTTGGAATTAATAATATTGATAATCTGGTACATGATACTCATTTTCTTCATGGTTTTACCGTAAAAGGATATTTTCGGATTAACTTGATAAACATAACGGTTTTTTATATATTCTAATTTTAAACTTGCATGCTACGAAAATAATAGTATCTAAATTAGTAACAATTCTAATTTTTACAAAAAACTAACAACACATGCCTTTAAGCAATGAGTAGACACTCTAAAGATTGTTTCTTCTTCTTCCCTGGGAGCCGTCTTAATTCACTATCGGAGGCAGCGCAGCCTCTTGGGCTTTTTGTGCCTAATCTCCCATTATCCTTAAATTTATACCAATCCTTCCATTAGTCTCGTTCCTTCCACAAGTCTGTATAACCCCGAGACTGGTTGCTTGATATATTCCTGTGGGCTCATTTTCGGTTGCCCAAATAATGCCTGTCTTTTGTGATTTAATGCTTTACATTCGCACAGGATATGGTAGGCTGTTTCTTCCGCCTCGTCGCACATTTTGCAACTTGGGTCCCCAATGTATGAGCCTATCTTGTGTAGGTGTCCTCTTAGGCTATCGTGCCCTGTTAGCAACCCTACCGTTATGCGAAGTCTTTTCCTACTTTGTCTGAGTAGTTTTTCCTTCGTTTTTTTGGATGGGCCCTTTATGAAGCTTTTTCCATGTTCCCCAGTATACATCGTGTTTGTTTCGGATCCATTCCCTGGTTTGCCCTCGTGCTGTGGTTTTGGTCACTCCAAGGGCAGATTCTGGTCCAAAGTATGGTGTGGATGATCCCTGTCTCGCTAGCGCATCCGCTTTTTCAAAAAAGTTACTCTGTTGCGTTCTCCCAAGACTTCCAGTTCTTTTTGGCATTTCCATGTCAGCTTGGACGTTACTTTGTGGTTAACTAGTGCCCCCAGTGACGCTTGGCTGTCTGTTATTATGCAGATTCGCTTATTTTTATAAGCCCTCCTGTTATTTTTTTTGCACAGTGCAGTAAAGCATTTTCGCATACCAGATGATGTCTCCAACCGTGCCGGGACTAAAGATTGTTTTGTAAAATTTACTATTGTTTTTAATTTGCCTGGTACTAAAAGAGTGTAACAACTCGTTTTGTACCATGCAAATTTAAAATCAGAATATCTTAAAA
Organism: Listronotus oregonensis; assembly: GCA_019359885.1. Lineage (NCBI taxonomy): Eukaryota > Metazoa > Arthropoda > Insecta > Coleoptera > Curculionidae > Listronotus > Listronotus oregonensis. The sequence goes on along the minus strand of JAHBCN010001862.1, from coordinate 30,063 downwards.
GCCGTTACGTTTATCCAGTTACTTCAAGAGTATTTTTTTTATGTAGAACTAAGCAGAAAATAAATATTATGTACCAAATTATTAGAATTATTATAACCAAAAAAGTTATGACGATATATTGGTCAAAAATAAATAAAATTGTCTAAGGCCACTGATTCGTAATAGTAACAAACGTTTTTAAACATAAGGTGAATTTCGGTCAGTGTTCTAACTGTATCAAGTCTCTTTTAAATCGAAAAACCCGATTTGAAAATAAAAGGGCAATACTTCAAGAACAGAAATAAGAGATATAGGTTTATAGTTAGAAGACAGACTTTTGCATCGTTTCTTGGGCAGGGTTGAAAACGTGCAGCTTCGCGCGCGCAGCGTGCATGTTTTAAAGTTCTGTAGTGGACAATACCCCGTTTTTTAATGAGGTAATAATTTTTTATTTTTGGATGCTTTCACTGGTGGGACAATGATTTACGATAAGAATGGTAGATCTGGATATGCATCATGCAATTCTAGTGGATAATGCATATTCATTTTTAAAACATATTCCTATCGATTATCGTGATCAACCATAATATTTAAATTTAAAATTTCGTTTTCGGACAGCTATCTAAAATCGGCAAATGGTAATGACTGAGACATACCATGACTATAAAGAGTGATTGCATCCAAATAAGTAATAAATGACGATGGTTTCGTGAGATAGTTTAATAAAATTAGCAATATTTCTTTTCCGTAAATCACCGCGGGCTCATTTTCGGTTACCCAAATAAAGACTGTCTTTTGTGTGGATGACTCTGTTTCGCTACCTCATTCGCTTTTTCGTTACCTTTTATTCGTCCTATGGAGCGGATTTACTACTTTGGTCATCCATATTGATCCCCCGAGTAGTAAGGACGGGGTGGTCAGCGCACGCGATGTCTCTGCACAGCGTAAGGCTATGGTTACTCTGGGAGATCGCCCTGTATCCCAGAGGCTCCGTTCACGATACCTTTAGACCTTTCCGCTTAGGTGGCCCTGCCTAACTCTAAGAATCATTGGAACAAGCAAGCCCGCTCGCCCGGCTGTTGCCTTCGTCAAGGTGAGGTGCCCTCGAGCGGGTCAACCTATCCTTAACTTTTAAGTTAGTACCTACACGGTGGCAAGCATAAAAATTTCTTATATGGCATAAATGTTTAATGCGTGTAACTGCGAATTTAACAAATAAATAAATATTACACTACTCTGAATACTTACTATAATCAAAGACAATAACTACAATTGTCTTTGCTATAATGCTTTTAAAGGAAAATATATATTTCAGGTTGACTTTTTCTGGATCAATAGGGATCAACGTTCATTTGAGTGGTTTGTTAATTTACTCTCTCAGCTAGAAATAGAACAAGCAGAACTTGGTGGTGCCATGGAAAGATTTTTAGAAATGCACATGTATATTACGAGTGCTCTACAAAAGACAGATATGAAAGCCGTTGGACTACAGTTAGCCCTAGATTTATTGCATGAAAAAGTAAGTTAAAATTATCATTGTTTACCTTTAGTGTTATAAGCAAAGTGTGCAGATCTACAGACGTAAGTATACATTTTTTTGAACATTTTTGATGCTTTACTAAAACTAAACATGTTTAAATTTTTGTTTTATACATTTACTTAACTAAGTTATTGCACTCCAGAAAACTTTTTCAAACATATTACTTGCTTTATCAAAACCTTGTTCAATCAAATTATTTAAATCAATGTTACAGGTTTGGAGTCCATTTAAAATACGACTATAATTTTCCAGCTGTCCTACTTTAAACCTTCGGTGGGTACAACTGCATAAAATATTCTCTAGTTTTATTGCTGTTACTGTCCACAATCTTACACATAACGTGATTTGCTCTATCATTGATATGTCAGTTGTTCGATCTACTAACAGTCCACGCGCCAATGAACAACAAATCAGGCGATTGCACCAATGAATCCAGCGCACGTAAAAAAGTACGATTCCATTTACCGCTGCTGCCGCTGGCGGCGTGTTCGTGCTTGTTGCCGCGGAAAGTGGATACCTATTCGGAAAGCACAAAAAATATTTTTTTTATATTTGCAAGCCTGGCACATGAAAATATAGTTGCTCTGGGTGAATTAGGGCCAGAGCTGGTTTTTTTTTAATCGCAACTACTTTGTTTATAACAATTTAAAAACCAAACTGGCGTCATTTTAAAGATAAAGACTTAACAGTGTTTCATTTCGTTCTATACAATACCACAAAATATGGACTATTTCCTCAACGTTGAAATATATTCTTACTCAGCCACCGTTTTAAAGGTCGTAAAATAGACATTTTTCTTTATATTATATGGTCTATACCAAAATCCACAGAAAATAAAGTTATAGGACATAGCCTGAAGAAAACCATTAAAAATTAGAAAAAACCATTAAAATAGCCAACTTTGAAAAATCATATCTCGGTTACTAGAAATCCAAAACACTTTTACCGAAAACCCTCTAAAAGAACATGATAACAGTTTCTTTCTTGGTTAAGCAATACCTATACCTAAATTTACGTGGTAAAAAGTTGAGTAAAAATTAAAAAAAAAGCATTTTTTCGTTTCTTTTTTGCTTAGTTGCTTAAATTAATATTTATCAAAACATTTTTTTTGCCTTAAATATGTGACACTTTAATAAGAAATTTAATTTTAAACAACTTTTCTGTTAACGTATTTGTACAAAAAGTGCATAGAATTTGAGTTTAAATTTAAAAACTTAAAAGTGGACAAATTCCGCCCCATCTTAAAAATGCACCCCTTAAACTGGTAGCATTCCATGGTTTTTTTGCATATTTTAGGATCAATTAAGCGTATGAAACAATAAAACTCCCTAAACGTTGAAGTTTCTTTTACCCCCTTTTTTTGACATGGTCAATAGCCTATTATTAAACTTGCAAGGTGTATTGTGTGTTTTTTCAGGTCAAATTTTGCAACTGAATTTTAAAGCAATTATTCTCAACAGATTAAGCAGAAATTCTACATCCAATATGGCGGGCCGCCCAAGATGGCGAATTAGTTACTTTTTATTCAGTCCCGCGATATGGGTATCAAATAAAAGGGTTTGCTGAGAAGAGTTCGAAAAATATAATGACGTCGCTCTAAATCCAATATGGCGGACCGCCCAAGATGGCGGACTAGTTACTTTTTATACATCCCATTAGGGTTTTTAATGAAAGGGTTTGCTGAAAGAAATACGAAAAATAAAATGACGCCACTCCAAATCTAATATCGCCGAATCCCGAAAATGGTGGGCTATGTTTTGCTTAATTCTGGTTATCCATGATATGGATATCAAATGAAAGAGTTCAAGGGAAAAAAATAAAAATGGCGGAAAACAAGATAACTCCATACTAATTTTAAAGATTTTTTACTTGGCAAAGGTTAGGGATAGTTTGGTGGTGAACACACTGAGATACATCTCCACGGATAACTAAAAACACAAAATAAATTAATAGTAAAAAAACATGTTTAAAAAAAAGGTTTTATTTACATGCTCTATAAAGAAGAAAATAAAATTTAACTAAATCAAACCCAACGCTTTATTACATTAAACAATTTATATGTTATAAAAGCTTGTCGCGAGATTAACCTGTATAGATAAAATAAGAATACAATATGTAACTTGATATTGAAATAAGTAATTCTAGGGCTCACTTAATGAGTTATCAATGTTGAGTATTCACGGAGAAATAATAACTTATATTGAAGTATTTTAAAAACTAGCCAAAAAACATGCACGACGGTTAGACACTGATTTATAATTAATTTTCAATTTTTGACTTCATAAATAAATCGTTTAGAGTATATTGCTTTAATGTCATTATATCCCCTTCCATAAAATAGCTCTGGCTACGCCACTGGCGGGGATAGAATATTGATGCGATGGTCCCGGTCAGAATTATCGCACACGGCTGACTATAATCGCCTAACTAAGTTAGGTATTTCTGTAAAAATTCATATTTATAAAAGTTTTAGAAATATTTTTAAGTATATTGTTGCGGATTATTCATCGCCATTGTATTGTTAAATTTTTAATAATAAGTTGTAAATCACTTTGTATGAAAAGAAATAAATTCGTTACTAAAAATGTGACGGACATTATCAGATACTTACCTATCAAAAAGAATAATATAAATGGTACTGGGTTAGGTTAAACTAAGTGGACCTTTTACGCCTTCCACCGCAACCGCTCGGTCTATTGTGGCTCACACCTTTTTATATTTCTCCCAATAGGATCAGACTTCTAATGATTCCGATATCAAAGTGGAAGAGCTCTTTCATCTCCGTTACTCGTGCCGCTACCGGACTGAGCACAATATGTGTTCTGGTATCCCTGTCCCCTAGAAAGTACTTGGCGAGCAGACGATTAGATCAGTCATGCCCTCCTCTCCGGTATAGTGACGTGGGTAGCTATCAGGTCCTTGTTACAGGAACCAGATGTACCTTCTGAGCCTTTTCCTATAAAAACGGTTCTACTCGCTTTCTGTTTAAAGCCTGAGAACCCTTTTCCATGGGCGTAGCGAGGTACGGGCAGGAAGGGGCACTGCTTGCCAAACGGTCGTTCGCTGGTAAACTAATTCTGATAAGCTTCATAACGCGACACTTCTTATAGACTGAAACTAACAGGCTTAAGGCTGGCTTATTAAATCAACTATCGTGATGTGATCTTTATAATATAATTTTTGTTGACATCATTTCTAAAAAATGTCACTTATAACGACAAGTAGCGTAGTTTTTCTTGTTATAGAAAAATATATCATAAAACGTTTTGCTTGAAAACCCAAAAAGATTTTTTAAAAATAGTAAAGAACCCTTAGTAAAATGGACATAGGAGCGGAGCGGGGTAGAAGGGAGGCAACTGATCACCCATGTTGTGCGCCTTCATCGGTCGCCGCTCGCATTCATTCAAGCTATTTGTGATTTTTATATATATATTTTAATTACTACCTCCACTGCTCATGTGAAACTCTCATGGTAAAAACAACAATCAAAACAAACAATATAATCTAGGATTTTTGTCTGCCCCTTATATACAATCCTGGCTACGACCTTGCCCTTTTCTAAAAGCGGTTCTGTCCGCCTTTTGTTTGGATTTAGGAGTAGGGTAAGTCAGACAGTTCACGCCTGGCCCAATCCGGCTAAGGCGTTTATCTCGAAATCTTGACGTCATACATTAATTAGGAATCTTGGGCGAGGTTTATTTTAGAGTACTGCGCATGCGCTAAAAAAATGGCGGCAATCAAATGTCAAATGCCAAATGTCAAACGTCATATGTCAAAAACCATGTGACTTAGAAAATCTAGGAATCTTGGGTGAGATGTATTTTTGAGTATTGCACATGCGCTAAAAAAATGGCGGCAATCAAATGTCAAATGTCAAACGTCATACGTCAAAAACCATGTGACTTAGAAAAGTTAGGTTACGTGTATGAGATATATTTTAGAGTATTACGCATGCGCTAAAAAAATGGCGGTGACCAAATGTCAAATGTCAAATGTCAAACATCAAACGTCAAAACCATGTGACTTAGAAAAGTTAGGTTACGTGGATGAGATGTATCTTAGGGTCTTACGCATGTTCAGTAAAAATGGCGGCCGCCAAATGTCAAACGTCAAACTGAAGGGGTGCTGCTTAAAGTGTAATATATTAAAGGAAATTACAAGAATATGAATAAGTCCGTAGAGCTCAACTTTCGATACCAAACGGCAAACACCAAATGCTCTAGAAAATGATTGTTATGTGTAGGATATTTATGCCAAGACCTTTGAGTGATTTGTGCAAACGCAAAACCTTTAAGTCATACCGTTCGGATGCTAGCTGCGACTAAAATCGGAATTTTAACCCTGATGATGAGCCTAAGACGTTCAGCTTAAATTTTAAAATTAATGTAGCGTTGTATCTGTCGGCGCTTAATGGAAATAAAACTTAGTCAAAGAATAATTGCTAACGCCAATAATATAAAAAAATGGCGAATGTCAAATGCCAAGCATCAAATGCTAAATATCAAGCGCTTTTATCAAAGAGTCAAATATATAGCATAAAACCCTTTTATCAAACACCAAACGTAAGGTGTTAAATATGTAGACATCCTCCGTTGAAGGGGCCGCTGTCGAAATTTCAATATATTAAAGAAAAATTACGAGAGTATGAATAAGTAAGATTGTTAAGCTAAGCTTTATGAGAAAATAATAACTTAAAAACAAAACCGCTTCCCACGTTCTGTATTCCCACAAAAATAATAAAAGCAAAAGTAAATATATTTTCCTAAGTAATGTCATCAACAAGTTCACAACCCTTTTGGTAACACTATGTATATCTTTTTTATTTAATATTCGATTGGAAATAATTTATTTTTATTCTAATTCAGTATGTTAAAACATACATATTTGATATTTAAATTTAATATTATCTTAAAAACCTTTTTGGCAACACTATAGATATAAATTATTATATTAACAGATTTAGATAATTGTTTTATTCTAATTCAGGATGTTAAAACATACATATTTGATGTTTTAAATTTAATATAAGCATAAAGCCTTTTAGGCACCACTATGTATAACTTTTTTATTTATCAACAGATTTAAATAATTCTTTCATTCTAACTCAAGATGTTAAAACATACATGGTTCAAATTTAATATTGGCATAAAGCCTTTTGGCATCACTACATATAACTTCTTTTTATTTATCATACGATTGAAATAATTCGTTTTTAAATAAATTCTAATTTTCTCCACCCACTATCAAATTATAGACTTTCGGTCAAAATAGCTAAGCCTTAATTAAAAACATTTATACAATTTAACAACTTAACGTATACAGCGTTTTAACTAAGATTAAAGTACAAACTATAGCTTTAAATATTCTTTTAAGTAAATCATTAGTAGTTTAATTTAAGGAAGTAGCCGTTTAAATAGTTGAACAAATCATTAGTATTAGAATTTTAACGGTAATCATGTAATACAGGAGTTACGGAATAGATGTTTCACTAATTATTTTGAAACAGTCATTTAGTAAGTTTATTACATTATTACGACTTAGCCATCATCATTTATAGGTATGAATTCAAGAAGGGCTTTGTTTAACTGTATATTTTTGGAAAATAAATAAACAAGATGCAATCATACAACATTTTTATCTCTCTACCATAAATTCGCTTTCAACTCACAGAATATTACGGAAGTAAATAATTTTCATAAAATAAAATGCAATGGAAAATTAGAAGTTTATTCGCTTATTTCCAAATAACAGCACTGTTTTCCAAATAACAGTATTTAAATAACAACCCTGTATTTTCAAATAACAGCCCTGTTTTCAAATAACGGCACCGTTTTTCTAATAACGGCACTGTATTTCCAAATAACAGCACTGTTTTTTAAATAACAGCCCTGTATTTTCAAATAACAGCCCTGTATTTTAAATAACAGCCCTGTATTTTCAAATAACAGCCCTGTATTTTAAATAACAGCACTGTATTTCCAAATAACAGCCCTGTATTTTCAAATAACAGCCCTGTTTTTTAAATAACAGCCCTGTATTTCAAATAACAGCCCTGTATTTTCAAATAACAGCACTGTATTTCCAAATAACAGCCCTGTATTTTCAAATAACAGCCCTGTTTTTTAAATAACAGCCCTGTATTTTCAAATAACAGCCCTGTATTTTAAATAACAGCACTGTATTTCCAAATAACAGCATACGCCAACCGTGCAAAGTAGTACCATTTACATAATATTGCACAATATTACGCAAATGTTTCATGGCGATAATCGAGGCTTCTGGCAACTGTCTTGTGATTGGTTAGTTGAAGTGGATTATAATTTATTCATATCAGATACCTTTAGATATGTAAATGAGGCTTATCAATGTCAGTGACCTTGAGGGGCAACCTTTTATGTCCTTGGGACAAGGGGGAGAGAAAAGGAGGAAGGAGACAAGATAACACCTTAAAGAGAGAGGAAAGAGACAAGCCACGATGACGTCATAGAACAGATGTCCCGTGTCCCTTGTCCCGCGACATAAGGTTGCCCCCTCAAGGTCACCGGACATTGATAAGCCTCATTTACATATCTAAAGCGTATCTGATATGAATAAATTATAATCCACTTCCAACTAACCAATCACAAGACAGTTGCCAGAAGCCTCGATGACGTCATACGAAACATTTGGCGTAATATTGTGCAATATTATGTAAAATGTACTACTGCACAGTTGGCGTATGCTGTTATTTGGAAATACAGTGCTGTTATTTAAAATACAGGGCTGTTATTTGAAAATACAGGGCTGTTATTTAAAAACAGGGCTGTTATTTGAAAATACAGGGCTGTTGTGCAGTGCTGTTATTTAAATACAGAGCTGTTATTGAAAATACAGGGCTTTGTTATTTAAAAAGGGTTGTTATTTGAAAATGAGGCTGTTATTTGGAAATACAGTGCTGTTATTTAAAATACAAGGGCTGTTATTTGTCTGGGGCTGTTATTTGAGGCTGTTATTTAAAAACAGTGCTGTTATTTGGAAATACAGTGCCGTTATTAGAAAAACGGTGCCGTTATTTGGAAAAACAGGGCTGTTATTTGTCTGGGGCTGTTATTTAAATACAGGGCTGTTATTTGAAATACAGGGCTGTTATTTAATACAAGGGCTGTTATTTGAAAATACAGGGCTGTTATTTAAAAAACAGGGCTGTTATTTGAAAATACAGGGGCTGGTATTTAAAATACTGTTATTTGGAAAAACAGTGCTGTTATTTGGAAATAAAAACGATAAACTTCTAATTTTCATTGCATTTATTTTATGAAATTAATATAATATTCTGTGAGTTGAAAGCAAGATTTATGGTAGAGATAAAAATTTTGTATGATTGCATCTTGTTTATTTATTTTCAAATATACAGTTAAACAAAGCCCTTTGACCTCATACCTATAAATGATGATGGCTAAGTCGTAATAATGTAATAAACACTAGTGATTGTTTCAAACAATTAGTAGAAACATCTATTCAATAACTCCTGTATTACATGTTTACCGTTAAAATTCTAATACTAATGATTGTCTAACTATTTAAACGTATACTTCCTTAAATTGACTACTAATGATTTACTTAAAAGAATATTTAAGCTATAGTTTGTACTTTAATCTTAGTTAAAACGCTGTATACGTTAAGTTGTTAAATTGTATAAATGTTTTTAATTAAGGCTTAGCTATTTTGACCGAAAGTCCTATATTTGATGGAAAATTAGAATTTATTTAAAAACGAATTATTTCAATCGTATGATAGGGAATGTAAAAGAAGTTATATGTAGTGATGCAAGGGGCTTTATGCTAATATTAAATTTGGACCTGTATATTTAACATCTTGAGTTAGAATAAAAAAGAATTATTTAAGTGATAAATAAAAAAGTTATATAGTAGTGCCAAAACTATCTTAATCAGAGCTGAAGCATCAAGCTATGTATGTTTTAACATCTAAATTAGAAGACCAAGTATTGTAAATCTGTTGTAAAATAAATGGTACTATCTATAGTGTTGCCAAGGCTTTAGGTAATATTAGAATACAAACATCAAAATGGCAATGTTTTAACATACTGAACAGAATAAAAATAGAATTATTTCAATCGAATATTAAAATAAAAGATATACTGTTTACCAAGGGTGACGTTGTTGATACTTAGGAAAAATATATTTTTTTTGCTTTATTGTACGTGAGGCCTGGGAACGTGAGAACGTTTTGTTTTGGGATTATTGACACTGCTCGCCGAAAATGCACTATTCTATATAAGTAATTTGGCAATGTGAAGGTGGCGAGGATGTCTGCAACAATTTGGTGTTTGATAAAGAGGTTTTATGCTATATATTTGACTTTGATAAAGAAGCATTCTTGACATTAAATACGCACATTATTGGCGTTAGCAATTATTCTTTGACTAAGTTTATTTCCGTGCATATCTGGCGTTGTGTTTTCAAAATTTAAGCTGAGCGCATTCATCATCAGATTAATCCGGTGTCGTTATCGAGCGGCGTTTGCGCAAATCATGAGTCTTTGGCATAAATATCTACGCATAACAATGCATTTTCTGGCATTTATTGTTTGCCGTTTGACCGGCCAAAAGCAGCAGCACCTTCGGTGACGTTTGACATTGGCTAGCCGCCGGCCACTGAACATGCGTAAGACCAGATTATAAATCCACGTAACTAACTTTCACAAAATCACATGGGCTGTTTGATTGACGTTGACATTTGACGACTGATCACCGCCATTTTTTTTAGCATGCATAATATAAAACTATCATACACGTAACCTGCAAGTCGCATGGTTTGACGTATGACGTTGTTGACATTGACGATTGCCGCCATTTTTTTGGCGCATGTGCTGTGCAAATACATCGCAAGTCACATGATTTTGTTGTTATGACGTTTGACATTTACAACAGCCCCATGCATTGATTCTGCCATTTGCGCATGCGCGGTAACTCAAACAAACCTCGCTATTCCTGAGCATTGTGACATCAGAATTTCAGACACTGCCAACCAGATAGCGATGCGTGAACACTTACCTACTTTTAGGGATTCCTTTCGCTTTTTGTTTGTTCGGGATGGATAAGCCCTTCCCCGTAAAACAGGCGCCTCTGAGCTTTAAGGACACCTTTCGAAACGGATTTACCCGTTTCGGTCGGCTACCACCCTTATAGCGCTGACCTTTGTGCTTTTTTCCTATGAATGCGATTCTGTCCGCTTTCTGTTTGGAGTTAGGAAGTAATAGTTCACCACGGAAAAGCCCCGCATTACCGCAGTAAGGCTAGATACTCCGAGAGGTCGCCCTGTATCTCAAGAGGCATCGCTGGAGGGCCGATAACCGGCAACCCCAGCGGGTTGCCGGTTATCATTAACCACCACATTGACGTGCGAACACAGCGGTGGTAAATGGTACTAAGTTAACAGATAATATGCTAATATACCAACAACGGTAAAATAATTAAGTTTATTTATGTTAAAATTTTATTGTAGTAAGAGAAGTTTTCACTTAGAAGTTTTTTAATAAAATACCTATATTTTTAAATAAAAAAGCCTTATGCATGGCTGGTGCAAACTAATTTTAAAAAGTTTTGCCAGAAAATTTGGTAATTTTATAAAATTTTAAATCTAATTTTAATTTCCGGTGATTTCAGCATCCACAGCCGAGTGATGATCGCGTTGTTAAATTTAGCAATAAAACTTAGCAATTGTTAAAGTTAACAACGGTTTTAGAATGTTTAACAAAGCGTCATTGTCAGTGTTATTTAATGATTTTAGTAGACAACCTGTCAAAATCTGACATTTTGCTAAACATTCTAAACCGTTGTTAACTTTTAACAATTGCCAAGTCCATTGCTAAATTTAACAACGCGATCATCACTCGGCCGCTATGTAATATAGGTTTTCCGTTATCCCGACATTTATATAATAATATAATGTAATAAGAACATTTTATATGGAATAGAAAAAGTATTGTCATTACAAAAAAATTGTTTTATTAACGTTGTACGGTCCTTAGATTAAAGAAAATATGTGTGTCTTTGTTTAGGATAACAAAAAAATGCGTTATCCGAATTAAATTAAATTAAAATGTTTTTTCTTGAAATCTACAAATTATATCAAATTGTGTGAATATTTTAAGATTCAAATATAAAAAAATGTATAAAAAAAACGACTACCGAATCAAACCAGATTTGGTAAGATAATTAATTGTGTCATGGTCTGACTGATTTTACATAGAAGGGATTATGTAAGGAAAATCTAAAATGAAAATATATCATATTTAAAGAACAGGATAATTAAATCAAATTAAATTTGGTATATTAAATTAGTCGAGATAGGTCCTTATTCTATCATATACAATAATGAGATTTTTAAAGGCTCAAAAGAAAAAAACTCATGCAAGAAAAACTTATAACCGAAATGAACCAGATGACATTTTCAACAGGTGTCATTTTTGACATATTACTTTGACAGGTATCAATTTAAAAATTTTACTTTTGACAAATGTAATTTGGACAGTTGTAAGACTAAAGAGATATCATTATAGAAATATGTTATGTGATTGCCGCGGCATTTCTTTACAAACTTGACAATTATTCGTTTAAAGACATACTAAATTAACAATCAAAAAACTAAACGGGAAAATATCATATTTGCCAAAATAATTTTTTACTATTAGGTTTAGCTTTATGGTATAAAAGCAAACAGCAAAATGTTTTTATTTTATTTCGATTATATTTTTTTTAGGAAAAAAGAGATTTAATCACAGGACTCAAAACAAGAACTAATGCTGGTCGGCCAAATTGGGACAAAGTGTTCAAACAAATATCAGATCAGAAAAAGGGCAAAGTAACAGTATTTTATTGTGGTCCTCCTCAACTTGGAAGAATTTTAAGGGTCAAGTGTGACCAGTATGGCTTTAATTTTCGAAAAGAAAGCTTTTAGAAAAATTAGCAAATTTTATAGAATCTTTGTGTATATAACCGCTAAACATTGTCATTTATTATTACTAGTGGCAGGCAAATTTGTACTACTTACTAAGTGCAAACTTAAATTATTAAAATATTTTTCTTTTTGGTTAAAACAATATGTTATTCAAAGTTTATTTATTTAATTTACAACACATTTAAGGAGATATATGGGTTATACTTTGAAAACTCCAGTCGCAAAAACATAAGTTTACTTAGGCTTGCATTTATTAACTGTTAGCAATGTAATTGTATATTTAAAGCAGATTTTTTTTGGTAAATCCGATATAAACATTTTATTGTGTTTTAACAATTTGCCAAAAGTAAAACAATTGCTTATGACTCTTCCAAAGTATATACCTACTTTTACAAAAATCTTACATTTAAATGTATATCGCATCGCAAATGCACGTTAATCTTATTTCTTTATAAAAGCGCTAAAGAGCTTTTAGGAATCAGTAAAGGTAAAAAATGGTTATTAAAGTGACTTTAATTTACCGTTTTCGCCTTAAGAAAAGTGTTCAGTTAACCAATCTGTCCCTAACCTTACAGCTGCTAGCGCAATCTTATGCAAATTTGCTGCAAGAATTTTTATTTAGAGCCTTATTTATTTAGTCAGTTAAATTTTATTTCAATACTGATAGATTACTTATCAGCATTATAACTATAATTTATTCTTTACTTTTAAACATTTAATTATCAATTTACTATTTTTTAAGATACTAGGTGCAATTGTATTACAAGGAAAATGTAAAATTATATTTGAAATAAAACACTCGTATTGAAAGAAATGATAATGTAAATTTAATTTGTAAATTATTAGTAGATGTAGCAACTTATTGTTTGTGTAAAAAATGTAAAAATCTGTGTATTTTATTTTATACTTCCTAATAATGTTAGATTACTGTAATTTTTTATTGTTTTAACACTGCGTTGTTAAAAATATAAAAATAAAAATATTTTATCTAAAACAAATGATTTTTTTTTCAACTAGATATGTATTATTTAAAAATGTAACATATATGTATGTGTTTTATGTTGCAATTTAAGAAATAAAGTTGTCTATAAATATGTTAGACTTAGAAACCAGATTTGGCCACTGACCAAACTAAACTATGTAAAGCCAATATAAAGCTCCAAACAATGATTATTTCTCGGCAAGCATAAAAACATAAAATAGAGTTTTTACCAGGGTTTGATTACAGAATTCAGCAGGAATTTTGCCGGTGCATATTTAAACACCGATATTTTCGCTGTAAGTAAAGGCTTCAATGCACCAACAAACGTTAAGTAAACCTGGTTTATTTGTTTTCTAACTTTGGTTTAACATAGTATCAACAATTTACTTTAACTGTACGTTAAAGTACTAAAATAGTGCAGTCGTAGGAAAAGTACAGTACAACTCGTTTGAAAAGCACACTTATGTGAATTATATATGGTACACGCCTATGTAACAATCGCGCGAAAAGTGCTGTTTTCGAAACTTGTTCTACAATAAACTATTTAAGCATTTTGTCAGTGCTAAATTTTGGACATAAAAATATTAATAAATAATATTAGATATAAAAGTTTATTTTTACTTTAGCGTTATTTAATGTTCGCATGGTACAATATATAGAGGGTATCCTAAGTAGCAGTTTAACTTCATTTATGAGCCTATCGCGTAATGATCTGATAAGTTTAGAATAAAATGATCATTTTACCTTTGGGGCTTTTATCAGTTTGATATAATATATTTTCTGTTCTTATTACTAAAATATGGGTAATTAATTGGAATGATTTGAGAATTTACCGTTTTGTAATATATGGCATTAACAATTAAAAGACATATCACCACCTGCTACTCAATACTGCCAGTTTATAGAAAACAATAGTGGTAAGTTTGCCTACTAGTTTGCCAAAAACTTCAACATTTTTAGTTAGGTACTTAATTTGCTTACTGAATATGTAATAAATTTTTAAGAAATATAGCCATATAAAAAATAAAAATGGAAAATTTGTTTTAAGTAATTTAATTAAACCAGATATTATTGTCGATTCGGAACTAAGCGAATGTGAATATGTGACAGGCTATAAAAATAAAACTTCTACTCCAAGTAATGGGGACAAATCTTGTTCGTAGGAAAAAGATAATAGTGATGATGTAAATGAGGTAAATGATAAAGATATTTTAAAAGCAGATTTACCTGTGCAACGACCAAAGAAAAAAACATTTTTATTGGAATCAGAACAGTCTAGAAAGAGGTAAAAAAAAACCAACAGCAAAAGAAAGAAAAAAAGCAGCAATAGCAAAAGAGGGAAAGGAGAGAAATACATATCCTACAATAACAAAGAGGTTCCTGCAAAAAAAAATTGGACACTTCATGTAGAGTCCTCTGAAGAAACTAAAACCAGAAAGTATGTTGTTGTGTGGTCAGATTCTTGTGCAGGACAGAAAAAAAATTAACCATAATTTGTTTTTTTCAGTTTATAATATTAAAAGGCATTTTTAAAAAAAACAGATCATACATTTCGGCCACACATATCTCGATTCAGAGGGGGATGTTGAATGCATAGAAAAAGTGTTATCACAGCATTAAACTATTTTTACATTTTTTGATCAGTGCCATCATCATATTTTTAAGTTTTATTTTTGAACAAGTAAATTAAATTTTCCTACGAGCGTGCGGAAAAGTCCACTTTTCCACATGCATTTGAGTGCGCAAAGTTGCACTTTTCTGCTCGCCGTGCGGAAAAGTAAAACTACTCTAAAATCTTACAGGTAAGCAAGAAGTTTTAGTTTATTCTCTTTTTTGTTTGTTACTTCGTAATTTTCAATATTTCAACTAAAACAAAAAAATGAACATTTTTTTAATTACCCTGTATAATAATAAATGATTATGACAAGTCAAGCAACAATATGTAATCTTGGTGATTTTAACACATCAGATTTTTTCTTCGTTTCCATATGAACAAGCAATTGCACAAATGAATTTCAATACAAACAAGCATTTTTAATGAAAAAGCGTCATAGTATCTTTTTTTAATTAAATAAAAATCCGACAAAAATAATTATTTAAAATGAGTAGTTCCGATGAGGAGCTACCAGATTCTATCCTGGATGCAGCAAATACCGTAAGTTTGAATTTATTACCAGCAAAATCTCGTGAAAAATATGAGAATCAATATATAGTCATTTCGAAAACTGGTTCTCCAGCAAGGGGACAAAAAGTATTAAAGAAGAAGTGTTCTTGGCCTATTTTGCGGATTTGCAAAAAACATATAAACCTAATACTTTATGAAGTAAGTACTCTATGTTAAAATGTGTCCTCAAAGTGAAAAGGAACCTTGATTTAAGTTCATATTTCAAGCTAACATCACTACTTAAACACCAAAACGTGGGATACCAGCCAAAAAAATAAAAAACTTTCAGCAAAGAAGAAGTTTCAAGATTCATGAAAGAAGCACCTGATAATATATTTACCTTCAAATAAAAGTTGCTACAATTTTTGGATTAGCCGGTGCTTGTAGGAGAGATGAACTTACAAAAATAATGATTGATGACATACAGAGGATAATGAAAATTTGATAGTGGTGAAAATTCCTGACAGTAAAAATAACACTTCCAGAATCTTTGTAGTGTCCGATGAAACAAATAACGGACTTTATCTGCAATTGTACCGTAAATATGCAAATTTGCGAAAACC
Source organism: Listronotus oregonensis (assembly GCA_019359885.1). Taxonomy (NCBI): domain Eukaryota; kingdom Metazoa; phylum Arthropoda; class Insecta; order Coleoptera; family Curculionidae; genus Listronotus; species Listronotus oregonensis. The sequence goes on along the minus strand of JAHBCN010001862.1, from coordinate 13,877 downwards.
ACATACCCCACACAGACGTTTTTTTGTCCAGTATAAACAAGGAGCATGCAGTACGCAATGTGTGGGAATAAATTCAAAAGGTAAAATGCCTTCAGAAATTGCTGCATACCTAAATTTAAAAAATCCAGGAGAGTACACTGGACATAGTTTTCGTCGATCCTCTGCGACTATGTTAGCGGATTCTGGAGAAGGAATTACCAATGTCAAGCGACTTGGGGGCTGGAAATCAACGGCTGTAGCTGAGAGCTACATTGATGAATCCACAAATCAGAAAAAGGATATGTCGAATAAAATATTGACCATGAACAACCCCCCTCCTGAGCTAAGTCAACCTTCATCAAGCCGTACAATAAGCGCTTCCATAAGCCACCCGCTAAATGAAATTACAGGTTCTGCAATTAATTTACAATATGCTAATAACTGTTCTTTTGTGGTAAATGTTATCAACAAATAATTCCCATTTATAAATATGTTGTAGTAGTTCTTTTAGATTAAACATAATTTAAAAAATAATCATTGCTTTAATATTGGTATTATCTGACGCTCGTAACAAAAATTTTGTTCCTAACGCTTGCGCAAAGTGACTTTTCCGCACTTGACACACTTGTTAAGAAAATAACTATTACACACCTAATAATAGTTGTCATTTTCTGCCTTTTATTTATAACAATGCACAGAACACCAGTCTATTATTGGTAAAAGGGATGAAGGTGTTATGTACACAAATTTTCATTTTTGTATTATTATGTAAAAAACAATCACTTAACTTAATCATTACTAATAGGCCTCTTGCACATATTAAAAAAAAATCCTTTATACCTAAGCAACGCTTTTGCCAAATATTAATTTAATACAAATATATTTATACAGAATTCCAAGCATTTAAAATTTAAATGTAACTTTTCCTTGGAAAGGGTTTCTACGTTACAAGTGGCTAACCACACGTATTCACAACATCGATAGACGTACAGAGGCGACCAGGGCGAAGTTCCCATATACATCTCGGATATTGAAACACTTTTGATTTTTAAGCACTGGTTAAGTGCCATTTTTATTTGATTATTTAACAAGTAAAATACTGTAATCTGTTCATCTTCGTTTGACAAAAACACATTAAGAAAAAAAGCATTGCAAGTCAATAACTAGGTATGGTTCCAACAGTAAAAAATGTATTGCACTGGTTTAAAAAAGGGCCAGACGTAAACTTTAAATCGTAGTTACACCGAAATCAATTTTCTCTGAGAAGATATTTGGATTTCGTATGGCGCGTTTAATTGATTAGCAACAAGAACCTGGGTATTTTGGTCGCATACTGCATATAATAGCACATAGGGCGCCGCATAAACTTAGTATTTGTGGACTTGTATATTATTTTTAATTATTAAGGTATGTATGTTTGATAAATAACACCCACACTGCCGAAAAGGTACTTTTAATCGAGTGAGCTGCATACAGTTTACACATACACCAAGGTACACCTGTAGAACCACACTTTAGATGGACTCAATGACAAGACATTGACACGCCGTGTTGTTGCATTTACGAAATTGTAAGTAGTATTATATTTTTTTATATAAGTTTATGGTAATTGCCTCGAAAGTTGCGGCAAGGCCGATTTTAAATAATTTTGGTATACGTAGTTTTTTGGGGCGCTGATCAAGATTTTTTAGTCTATTATTAAACTTGAAAATCAAATTAATCCCATTTTCACTAGATTTCATCCCCTCTTTTTGCACACCATTCTTGATTTTAAAAATTGACACAAAATGTTTTATAAACACTTTTTAAAAACTTGTTTTTATATTTAATTTACACCTTTTTCCTAATGAATCCAAAATTTTTTACCGTGTTTGCTGAAAAAAATCTAGTGTATACATGGTGGCGCCGTTTGAAGGTGAAGGTTTGCAATTTTCAGATAGGAATAATATCACAGCACCTATACCTTAGTAGGTCCTTTGTACTGCCTCTTGTACAAATAATTGGAAAATAAGGTATAAAATAAATATAAAAGCAAGTTTTTTAAAAAAACATGTTTATAAGAAATTGTGTGCCAATTTAGTGTAAAAATCAAGAATTGTGTGCAAAAAGAGTTTAGCATGATTTTTAAGTTTGATGATGGATATCTGGTAAAGGAAATGTTTTCGACTAATTTTTTTTCCGATTTCTGATCACCGTCCCAAAAACTCCTGTATACCAAAATTGATCAAAATTGGCGTTGCCGCAACTTTTTAGACAATAACCAATTTTATATTTGTGTTGTACAATTAACTACCTTACATATACAGTAAGTATTTTTAAGGAAATGTGCCTAATTTATTCAATAATAACGCCTTGTTAAATGACCATTGTACGCCATTGACCTACTTTATAAAAAATTATGGCGTTAAACTGTTTGTATTATAAGTTCTATGCGTCCATTAATTACGTAAGGCGAATATTTTGTAGTTTGACTAGAATTCTCCGTTTTTCTTACGTAACCCGAACTCAAGCTCAAAGCTGTCATTTTGGTCGACCGTTCAAATTTGAGTTAGTACCTGTTAGTATTATTATTCAATTTACGACGTGCAGGTGAGTTTTTAGTGAGTTGCTATTTTTCCATATTTTTAGAAAGTTCAAAAAGAAACTTCTAGGTATAACATAATAAATCTCAGTAGGATTATGAGGATTTTACTTCTGGTAGGATATTGCCTATCCTCTCGACAAAATGCATTTGCAAAAAAAAACAAAATTTTCAAATGGTTTTTTAGAAAAATATATTTGAATAAAAAATTGTCCACAGGTGGGGTGAATCCGGACACAATGGTCAGAGCTTATAGAAGAAAATTGGTGCTCAATTTATGAATTATTCAAAAGAAAACTTGGAGAAAGCAAGATCTCCACTCAGTGACAAAATCAAAGGAAAACATACAGGAAAACAAGGAGGACAAATAGCCCTATCTGATGCAGATGAAAAACTGATTGCCGAAGGAATTACAATATTTAGTGAATGGGGTTTCCCCATGACTCAAAATGATATACGGGGCTGATCAAAAGGTATATTGATAGGCAAGGACGTATAATAAAACGTTTTAAAGGTAATATGCCCGGAGTGGAGTGGTTTTACTCTTTTCTGGCAAGAAACGAGATTTTAAGATAATTTTTAAGAATATCAAAAGGTGTCGTGCAAACGTCAGTAAAGAAATTGTCCAAGATTTTTTTAATAATTTTTCTAAAACCATGAAAGATGTTCCCAGTTCTGCAGATAAAAGCTATGATAACGTTCTGCCTGAACTGACTGACTATAAAAATATAAATGTAGGGCTTTTTGTACTAGTTAGATTAGCGTGCCCAAAAGAAAAGTTTAAATTTTATATTGGCTCTGTTACAGTTATAATGGATGATAAGTCCTGCCTTATAATTTTTTAAGAAAACATAAATCTCCAAAAGTTACTTATTTTACCTATCCTACAATAAAAGAAGAAAGCATTGTTGACAAAACGGAAATAATAGAAATAATTAAATATGTTACAAATTTAAGAAGGAGAAGATACAGGTTTACGTTACTAAATAAAGGTATTAAAATCGAATAGGTCTATTTGGGAAAGGTTTCTGTTTAAGCAGTTTAAAAACTGAAAATGTTAAGTTAATTATTTGTTTTATTCTTTATAAATGTTTTTTAGGAAAGCTAAGTTTTATAATAAAGCATTTAAATATAACAAACTTGTATTATTTGATACCTACTCAAAAAGTAGTCCTGTGGGTTTAAAATTATATTTTTAAATATTTTACTGTCCGAATTGACCCATATATACGCTCTAATTTAATTTCCCTGTAAAAATCAGGCGGGTCCGAATTCACCCAATAGGAGGTATTGATTCACCCCACACATAAGGGTGACTTCGGACAGTATTTAGATAAAAAAATTATTTTTTAAAAAATAAGAAAAATAAATGTTTATCTTCGGCTCAACCATGTTCAAAGATTATCAGAATCTACTTGATTTTTTTCATAAATTTTTCGATAAAATTGCTGACATTATTAGAAAATTGTCCGAATTCACCACAGATGACGGTATATAAAATTATTATTTGTACGCCTTTAGTTATACAGCATTTATTTAATTATAAATTGTATCAGTTTTATTAATTTTAAAACATATCATATCCTTGTATTTAACTTGAAATTTCGGTTTTTTTTTTCGCTTATCAATGCTATTTACCATCCTTTAACACACCATTTAAATTACTATTTGACCATTTCATTTTTTTTCTTCATTTAACCTTTCATACAAAAAAAATTACTGCGTATACCAATCTACGATACAAGAAACCAGTATCAAGAAAGCAACCTACAGAAACAGTGCCGGTACTCTGTAGGTACCTACGTATAATACAAACGTGCTTACTACGTCTTACAAAGAAAATGATCATCACGAAGCGAGATATCCTATACTCCTTCCAATTGCATCATCCATTTGGTAAGATAGTTTTTAATTTACTTTGAATACAGAACAATAAACGTGTAAACAAGGCTAATGTTTTTTGAATTTGGATAAACAACATCGATAACATCGATGCTTCGATGTTTACTGCACATCCTTAATTCTTGTCAAACGAAAATGTAAGGTTAGGAGGGATGGAGCGGTTTATAAGTTTTAGCGGTTCATTTCTTAAAATTTCTTCTACGGCAACGTGGAGCATTTGGAAAGGGTAAGCTTTCATGAAAATTAAGACATATTTTTTTAATTATATCAAATTTTTAAATGCTATCTAACATTTTTAATAAGCATACAACGCATTTTTTATTATTTGCCATAGGTATCCAAATATAAATATGCTATACATGGGATACTAAAGAATTTATGTAGCTAATCATTATTTACCTTTCATAATTATTGAATATTATTTATTATTCATAAAGTTTATTAATGTAGTGTTGGGTATTTTAGTTTTAATACAATGGCTTCAAACAACAAAAGTCTTCGATTAGTTAAAAAGATAGGAACACACAATGGGATGTTTCACTGTGATGAAGCATTGGCATGTTTTATGCTAAAATTGCTCCCGGAATACGCTGATGCAGAAATCATAAGGACACGGGACCCCAAGGTAAATATTTTCCATTTGATTACTAATGGTAAATTTATCTTTCTAACATTATTATTAATTTATTTTATCAACTATTAGAATTAAGTAATAAAACACTTCATATAAAAAGACTAAAACAAGGGTCCTAGCAACATGCAATACTTAAGGAATCAGGAAATATTAGGATCATTTTTTTTTCAAAAGTCAGTTAATTTGATAAAAATAGCCTAAAATCAGATAACTTCCAAATGAATATTTTGCAGTAAATACTGCAAAAACTTTAAATCCTTGGCTTTAAAGGCAAATCATTTAGTCATTTATATTATATCTGTCTGGGAGAACTCAAGAGTGCTACATTTGTGTCATCGACATAGAATTCTAATGTGATTAACTGAAGTGTTTCTCAGAAATCTCTAAAGACAAATTTTTCTTTTGCTTTATATTAAGGACTTAATGACTCTTGATAAGCATTTTTTTTTTTTGAAAAGACTACCATCCTCCTGCACAAGCAATACCTCATTATTTAAGCAAGAAAATATGTAATAAAAATTGGGACATAATTAAAGTTTGTTACAATAGAAATTTATTAATAATTACTAAATATGCAAAGACATTCTATTATAATATAAGTGCATAGTGAAAATGTAGATTTATATAGTTAGTGTAGATGGTCATTCCTCCAGCTTCTACCAAATTAATGCTGGGGTGCCCCAGGGCTCAGTGCTGGCACCCACGCTGTTTCTTCTACACATTAACGATCTTCTCTCTTCCACAATCAATCCCATTCATAGTTTTGCTGACGATAGTACCCGCCACTCTAGTATTCAATTTCTTAAGCCACTGTGTAATTCTGATTTTGAAAACAAGCGCAGGTCAATGCAGATATCTCTTTCACAAGACCTCGAACTTATCTTGGATTGGGGCGCCAAAAATCGTGTTCAGTTTAATGCCTCAAAAACACAGTCATGGTCGCTGTCGCGAAAAAGGTCTGCGAATGCTCATCCCTTACATATGAGCGGCCAAGTTCTGCAGAACAAAGAGTCGTTTAATCTAGTCGGCGTTACTTTTGAGAATAACCTCAACTGGCACAAACACATTTCATCCATAGCTTCGGCAGCTTCAAAAAAGATTGGATTCCTCTTTCGAGCCAGAAAATATTTCTCTTCTTCCAATCTGTACACTCTGTATGTATCCCAAATCAGACCCTCTTTGGAATATTGTTTTCATGTCTGGGGAATGGCGTCCCCTACAACACTTAGCCTTCTGGACTCCATTCAAAAAAGAGCTGTTCGTCTTATTAATGATCCAACGCTCACAGAAAGGCTTCCTCTTCTTGCCCATCGTCGAGCTGTAGGGGATCTGTCGCTCTTCTATAGGTATTTTCACGGCTTCTGCTCGGAGGAGTTGGCCAGTATTATTCCTTCTCTGGCAGCTCCCAACAGAGCAACACGTAGTGCAACTTTTATGCATCCTTTTACAGTTCAGTTAGAGAGGCCCCGAACTTCCCGCTTTCTTCGTTCCTTTATTCCTAGAGTGTCAAGACTATGGAACCTGCTGCCCGCAGAAGTTTTTCCTTCTCCTCCCAATCTCCAAAAATTTAAGTCCCGTGTGAACAAATTCCCTCTCACCACACTGAAGACACCCACGGTACGTTAGTACTTAGGCATCAGCCTTCGTGGACTTTCCCAAGATAAAAAAAAAAAAAAAAAAAATATAAATTTTTTAAACCAGTAGAAATAGTGTTTTAATTTATTGTAATTATATTAGATAAATAAATGAAATTTATATTTTTAAAAATAGCGTGTCCTAGAATATACACTAATATAGTAAGAATAGTGTCTAATATAAGGATTTTTATTTGTACAAAATATTAAATAAGTTTTTAAAGTCTTCAAAAAGGATAAATATACTTAGGGGAATTTGGGTACAGTAATGTCATTTTCCTAAGGTTTTTATTAAGTTCTAATTTTTATTACATTCCAAAATTTTTTAAATGATTTGACCTTCAGAAACAAAACAAACAGTGCTGATTAAAAAAAAAAACTGAATGCTTTAAAATAGTATAATATAATCTTTTATTTATAATGATTTGCAAAAGATAGTATTTTTATTTTACAATCATACAATATTGTCATTAGCAAAATCATTGTCTTTAAGGATACCCAAAAAATTGTTAATGCTTACATACATAAATGACCAAACATTGGTCATAAAATATAAAACTTGGCAGATGTAACCTTTAATTTTAGAGTTACATAAAGGAATTGTTTACTAGTAACTCAGTTATTTGAGAATTTATTAATATACACAAAAGTCACAAAAGTGTGAAACAAATTACATTTTTTTTATTTAGATACTTAAAAAAAGTTTCAATTGTAAAATGATATTTAGTGACTAAAAAGAAAAATTATAATGTATAAATATAGTATGTCGCAAAAATCATTTAAGTTATTCGACATGCACAGTTGACTATCTGAAAACTTGTTAATAATATCTTCATAACAAACAAAAAAATTCAATTTGTTTTAAACTTTTGATAACCCTGTAGAGATACTAGTAAAGTATGTCTTATAATTTGATTGAAATTAATTTGTAATATAATTTTAGATTTTGGATCAATGTGATATAGTAGTTGATGTTGGAGCTGTCTATGATCCAAAAAAGAACAAGTTTGATCATCACCAAAAAGGATTCGAGGAGACTCTCAATTCAGTTCGTCCAGATTTGACAAAGAATAAGTTTAATACTATTAAGTAAGAGCTTTACATATATTTGACAATTTACTTAAGAAATAATAGGCTTGACTATGTCAAAAAAAGGTTAAAAGAAACTACAACATTTAATAAGTTTAATTGTTTCATTCGTTTAATGGATCCTAAAATATGGAAAAAACCGCGAAGTGCTATCATTTTAAGGGGTGCCTTTTAAGATAGGTGTAGATTTGTCAACTTTTATTTTTTTAATTTCGACTCAAACTCTAGAATGTCACATATTTAAGGCAAAAAAAAATTGACAAAGCATTTAAAAAAAAATAAAGCAAAAAAAAAGAAAAAAATATCCTTTTTTTTATTTTCCAACTTGTCTTTTAACTTTTGTTCCTGTGGATTTGGTATAACAAATAATGCATAAAAAAACCCTATTTTACTCCCCCTGGTTAAAGTATGTAGAATTAATAGCAACCGGAAGTATGACATTTCAGAGTTTAGGAAGTAGTTTATATTTTATGGTATTCTATAGAATGAAATAAAACACTGTCTTTCACCATATAATTATTCATGAAGAGAGGGACATGTTTTTGCCATAGAGATGGTCATCATCAGCCTATATACAACCTAACTTATAATAAAGATGTACAAAAGGGCAACTATTACAAGAAAAGTTGACAAATAACAAGAAAGTCACTTTTCTATTTTTTTTTCTTTTCTTTTAAGGTTAATATAACATTAAAAGGTATTAATTAAGCAGTTCAACCTTCTTATAAGATATGTTGTATTTAGGCTAATGAAGACCTCCTCTTTGGCAGAAACATATCCCTCTTTCCCTAGGGGTCTATGAAACATTGAAAAATAAACAAAATTATTTTTTTTTGGTTCATTTTAAATTTGTATGTCTAAAAAAATATATTTTTGCCTTAAATATGTGACATTTTAAAAGGAAATTTAATTTTAAAAAACTTTTTTGTCAGTATATGTGCACAAAGAGTGCATAGAATTAAGTTGTTTTTAAAAAACTAAAAAGTGGAAAAATTCACACCTATCTCAGAAATGCACCCCTTCACGGTTTTTTCATATTTTAGGATCAATGGAACCTATGAAACAATAATACAACATACATACAAACTACATAGTAGTTCATTTCTATAGTATATAGTCAATAGACAATAGGTAGTAATATTATTTATCAAGAATTTAATATATAAATGATAGGTTATAAAATACTCTGGAAATTTATTATTTACATTCTAAATTAAATTTGGATTTTTTTGTATCCTGTAACCAAAAAAATTCAAATGGGAAAAAATACAAATTTGGCGTCAATCATTTGGGTCTTGGTCAGTTTTTGCAGTGGAGCCGGTGTATTTTTTGTTTAGATTTTACTGCTTATTTATTTGGTTTTGTTTATTCCTGTTTGTTCTTATTGCAGTTGCACGTTTTTGTTTATTCATGCTGAAGCTTTCTGCAAGTTTTTATTTTGGAACTTTTTGTTTCAGTTTGGTTTTAATGGTATCCATTTGCATTTTGGTTGGCATCATTGCTATTTAAACTTGTTTGCAATATTTTTATTTTATTATATTCACTTTCATTTAAATCTGTTCAGACTTATTAGGATTTATTGGCATTCGTTCACTTAATTTTATTCTTATGCTATAGTTTTTGGGTAATAACTTGCTACGTTATAATTTTTTGCACCTAGTTTTCGTAAAAAAAGTCCTTTTTTAGGTTAAGTTCTGCTGGTTTAATTTATGCTCACTTCGGATTAGAAGTCATATCAGAAATTTTAAAATGCAAAAAGTCAGTTGCAAGTAGTGAATGCTTAAGAGCCTTGTTTCTGCATGTATATGAAGGATTTGTAGAAGAATTAGATGCAATAGATAATGGTGTACCAATGTATCCAGAAGGGAAACCAAGATACAGGATAAATACCCATTTAGGAGCTAGAGTTCATAGATTAAATCCAGTTTGGAATGACCCAAATCCTGAGGAAGATGATGTGTTATTTGAGAAAGCTGTTAGGCTAACTGGTTTAGAATTTCAGGAGAAGGTTATTGATGTAAGTGATTACTAATTAATGAATATATTAAATATTCTGTTTAAGCATTGAAAGTAACTAAATTTTAATTAGGTCTTTTTGTAAATTAAATCAGTTCTCTCTATTTCTTCATTCATTGAAAAAATAGCTTTTAGATTTTTGCATTTAACCAGAACAAAAAAAAATTATAGTAATATTCCAAATCCTAGATTTAGTTTTTAAGGCATTATATTGACACCATTTATATAAATCTTATAGTCTAAGAGTAGATGACAAGTATTTTATCAATGCCTACTGTTCATAAGATGAAAGCTAGCTAAGCTCAGTCATGATAGGTTCAGAGTCACTCAGGCGTGACAGGCAAAAAACGAATTAAAGTTTTAAGTATTTTATTAAAGCTGTCGTTGGGATATGTTAAAAATGAGGTATTATTATAATTAAAATATAAAAATTGCAGACCACTACCGTGGGTTTAACGTCCTCGCAGACATTTTTGAAAATTTCAGAAAAAAAGAGAAATGTTAAAGGTATTTTATCAAATTTGAAAATTATGTTTTTTGTTATAGCATCAGAACTTTGTATTTATCGCTGCAGATCATTCCTGCGGTTTTAACAACCCAGACAGCGAAATCTCCAGTGTAAGTTGTACTTTTTTTATTTTATTTAATATGCTTATTATTCACTATCCTATTGTAAATATAAAATTGCAATATTAATTTAATAAATAAATAAATATATTTACTGCTGTTAGATAGTTGGTGGGGAAAATGGGTCCATCGTAAAATCATCGCTGAAGGCAAGATTTCGCTATCTGTCGGTTTGTTATAACCGCAGGAATGGTCTGCCGCGATAAATATAAGGTTATGATGCACTGATAACTAACATACATACATTTCAAATTTGATAAAATACTTTTAAAATTCCTTTTTTTTTTGAAATATAATAATAGTTTATTTCAACATATCCAAACATCAGCTTTGATAAAATACTCTTAAAATTCATTAATTTTTTTTTACCTGTCGTACATGAGTGTAGTAGATATATGAGAGTCACTAAGAAAAATTTCAGCTTTAATAAAATACTTGTCGTCTGCCGGCCACTGGCTCTTAAACTATTAATGCATATTACATACCTAATATGCCATGGGACCATAACAGTTGTTGAATAGAAATTCTGTCACTGATTTTTTTTAACTTTCTGCTTGTTGACAGAGACAAATAAGTGGGAAGCCACCTAATTTGATAGTATATTCAGAAAGCCCATAATTTAAATTGTAGGACATAAATAGGGACAGTAAAAAAATAATGTCCTATTCATTTTTTTTTTCTAAGCCGTATGGTTACTGAAACTCATAACATTACCCCAATAATCAATTTTTTTTTTTGATTTCCTATGTTATTTTTTGAATACCCATGCGTTCTACAAAGAAGAAATGTTTTGTCTTGTATGTATTTTTGACCACTTTATAAAAATGCAGAATATGTACAGTATGTATCATTTCTGGTAAAAATGAATAAAAAGTTTTTTTAATGTAGAAACTGGTATCATATGTGAGTTTCTATATTCATATTTTGTTGTTCCCCTTTTGGATCAATGTGTTATAAATATCAAGAATATAACTACACAGATTTTCTTCCAGAAAAGGCACCTTAATGCAAATAACGTGGTCAAGATGTTTTTTAACACTAACACAATGATATTAGTTTTGTATATGTTGTTTGATGTGTAGATAGCAGATTTTAAAGACTCATGATTTAGACTACTATGACATTTACTCCATACTTGTTCATTCATTTGGTTTGATCTTTTCAAAAACAACCTTTGTTTAGTAAGACAATTTGACCTTTTTCGTGAACTTTTTTACTTTTTTTATAATTCTATTAGTAGGATCTTAAACATACATTATCACTAAAAAATATATAAAAAACATTAGTAATTTATTCATGCGTGATATGGGATCACAAGCTTATGGCAACTGAATCATTAAAAAAAAAAGATGATATTTTAAATATTTGTGCAATAAGCTGACTAAGTAATGGTCGGAATTCATATTGTTGTCATTTTACCTAAAATTGTGTTCAAAATTCCTTGTTAGAAGCTAGACTTGATCAAGTTTAAACTTATGTCTACAAGACGAATTAACAATAGGAAAATCCAGTCATACTTTATTTTAGTTGTATATTCCTCACACACACTAATCTGGTCTTTTTTATATTGGAATAAAAATCACTATTTTTTAATAATATTTTGTTTGGTTCTGGTTCAATAATTTAAATGCTTTGCGTTATTCACTATATGAAGTTTATGATAGTATTGTGTCTTTCCTTTTCCTAATCAGCTAGTTTATTATTATTATTATTATTTAAATAAATTAAACATTTACTTTTGAATTTCACTCATTTAATCAAACACGTTATACAAAAGTTATGCAAACAATTGTTTTTAGCCCTTTTACATTACATGGATATAACTTATTTTTTATTGCTAGGAACAAATCCTAAATAAATAAAGAAATTATTTTCATGTCATATAAAAAGGCCGATTATAAACTTAAACTGTCATTTTCCAAGATAAAACTACAGTGTAGCGAACCAAGTGTACATAATTTTCGTGTAAAGTGTTTTATTAAATTAGTGAGTCAACAGTAATTGTTTTAATTTTTTTTAACACAGTGATTAAGATCGACTTTCATTAAGTATTGATCGATTCTGTAAATGATTTAATATTACAAAACTTCTGTAGGGATTTTCTGTTTGGTGGCCAGCAAGAGAAATAGTTAAGAACATGATTGAAAATAGAAAAGAGGTTTACGAAACGGGTGAAATTATTATATTAAATGAAAGATGTTCTTGGAAAGATCATTTGTATGCTTTAGAAGAAGAAATGGGTATTGTGGGAGAAATAAAGTTTTGCTTGTTCCACGATAGGACAGGAGATAGTTGGAGAGTTCAAGGAATTCCTGTCCAACCAGATAGTTTTATTTGCAGGTATGTTATCTTTATATTTTATCTCAAGGTTAAATGTGGTCACTAGAGTTAAATTTTTCACAAAGTTCTACTCTTTTCTTGATTATTTTCATTTGATAAATGTTTATCATGCAAATAAATTTTTGTATGTGAGACATGTACAGGGTGTCTTAATGTCGGGCCTTCTTATTTACATAGATTAAAACTGTAGGTAAGTGGAAAGTGATATTTTAAAAAATAACACTGTAACTTCCTAACTCAGTGTTTAAATTTATGAAATTGTATTAAAAGCGGTATTACATGATAAAATATTTTTAAATTTTTACTTGATGATGAAAAACCGCTTTTTTAAAAAAAACTACGAACAATTTCAAGTGAGTCGATTAGCATGTCATAATCGATATCAAAAGAACACATGCTTTGGCATGGGTGGTGCACGTGGCTAATACCTACAATAATTGGAGAATATATGAGTTTTGATTTCTGAGGCTTGAAGAGAAACTTTCTCCTATATGTAGTTGGGTTGACGCTTATAATGTCGTTTTAATAGTGGCCACAATGTATGTTCTCCATGGGAGGGACAAAATCTATTTATTTGTTACAGTCCTATACATGGGCTTATAATCTAGTTGTGTCCATTACAAGAATTAAATTATTTTTTGTTAATGCTTAGATGATTATCTAGGCTTCAGAGGCAGGCGATATAAGCGTTCTTGTAATAAGTTGGCAGTTGGCGCCTGTAGGAAGACTATATAATAAACTAAAGAAAGGTAGAGAAACCATAAGTAGGTTAAAGGTTATATCATTTAAGTACATGAAAAATACTTTATTACTGAAAAACACATTTTCTTTTTTTACCTAAACACACTACTTTAAGGAATAACTATACAGAAAACACAACTTAATACTAACAACATAAATAATTCACCAAAAGGATTTTGATATAACAACATAAATAATTCACCAAAAGGATTTTGATATATCAGATTGCGTCAACCAGATCATGACATACTTTAAAATGGTGCCTCAAGATGGCCTTTTCTGTCTAAAAATTTTGTTTCCTCCACTGCCGGTATGTTCTTTACTGTTGTTACTT
>JAHBCN010001861.1:0-105259 GCA_019359885.1 Listronotus oregonensis | reverse complement strand
ATATTTTTTTTTAAAATTTTTTTAATTAATTAAAATTTAAAAATTAAAATTAAAATAATAAAAAAATTTTTATTTTTTATTAAAAAATTTTTTTTTTTTTAAATTTATTTTAAAATTTTTTAAAAAATTTAATTTTTTTAAAATTTTTTTTAAATAAATTTAAAAAATTAATTTTTTAATTTTTTAATAAATTTATTAAAAATAATTTTTTTAAAAATTTTTAATAAAAAATTTTAAAAAATTTAATTAAAATAATTTTTTAAAAATTTTTTTTTTTTAAAATAATTTAAAAATTTTAATTTTTTAAAAATAAAAAATATTTAAAAAAATTTTTTAAAAAAAAAAATTTTAAATAATTTAATTTTTTTTTTTTAAAAAAAAATTTTTAAATTAAAAATTTTTAAAAATTTTTAAAAAATTTAAAAAATATTTTTTTTTATTAAAAAAATTATTTTTTTTAATTTAAAAAAAAATTTAATATTATTTTAAATAAAAATAAAAATATTAAAAAATTAAAAATATTTTATAAATATTTTTTTTATTTTAATATAAAATTTTTTAAATTTATTTAAAATATATATATATATATATATATATATATATATATATATATATATATATATATATATATATATATATATATATATATATATATATATATATATATAAAAAAATTATTTTTTTTTCCCGATTTTTTAAAAACCCTTTTGACGTTTTCAAATATCTTATTTTTATCACCAGTTGCAAAAAAATCTTTTCGTAACTATTTATGAAAACTAAGATATTTGCAACCTCAAAATTTTTTTTCACTAATTGTCGGGAATTAGAAAAAAAAGTTTTTTAAAAAAATGCTATCCTATTGTTAATTATATATTTTCTTAAGGGGGTACAAAAAAAAAGTAGCGTATTTTGACGTCAAAATAATTTTTTTTTTCTTTAAACATGTGTCCTAAATGAAAAAAAAAGGGTAAATAAAAAAATAACTCCTCAATTGCATAAAAAACTTTAAAAAAAATTTTAAAAAAATTTTACTTTAAAAATGCCGTTTAAAAAATTTTTTTTGTATGGGGTTTTTTTTGGGGCGCTGATTACGAATCTAAAATTTTTTTTTCCCGGCAACCTGGGGTTTTTGAGTTGGGGGGCCTCAAGTGGACTAACCTCAAAATGGTTTTTTTTCCAAAAAATTCCCCCTTTTAAAAGGGGGATTCCCAAAAAAAAGAAAAAAAACCCCGGGGGGGGCCCCTTAAATATTAAACGAATAAAAAAAAATTTTTAAAAAAAAGTTTATTGCTTATTTTTAAAAAAAACCCCTAAAAAAACCCTTTTTTTATATCTTTACAACAATTATGAATCAGGCAACCAGTTATACATCAAACATCTTTTTAAAAACCCCAAAAAAAAAGGGGATTCATTTGAGATTTTTTTACTTAAACAATAAATTAGTTTTAATTTTAGTGTATTTGTTTAATTTTTTAAAAACCCATTTTTGTTCCCATTTTTTGGGTAATCAGTTTAAAGAAGGGAGAATTTTGGGTTTAAAAAAAGGGACCCTTTTCTTTAAAAAACCAGAGGTTGTCAGAAAAAACTTTTTAGATACTGATCAGCCCCCCAAAAAAACCCTATCAAAATTTTTAAAAAAAACGGGGTGGTCAAAGTAAAATTTTACTAAAATTTTAAAAATTTTAAAAAAAAAAAAAAATTTATTTATGAAATTAAAGAATACCATTTAGTGGTAAAAAAGGGGACTGCAAGGGGGAAAAAAAAAAAGAAAGATTAATATCTACACATGGGGGGAGTAATTTGGTGCATCGGGGGGGGAAAAAAAAACCCTTTTTTTTAAAGGGGGCAATTATTGGTTCCCAAATTATTTTGGAGAATTTTCTTGTTAACTAATTAATTGTTTCTATAAATAAGGTTTCCTTAAGGTGGTATTTGACAGTTTTTTGGGGTTTTTTAAAAAAATTTTTTTAAAAATTAAAAAAGTTCTTTTGGGGAAAAAATTGGTTTTTTACCCCTTTTTTTTTTTTAAAAGGGTTTTGCGGGCCAAAAGGCTGCCCAAAAGTAAGTTTTCCCCAAAGGGGATTTTTTAAAAAAAAAGGGGGGTTTTGGGGGGCCACAATAAAAAAAATTTTTATGCAACTTTATCGGTGAATTTTCTAGGTAGGGGATACAAAAAAAAAACGCGTTTCCATTATTATTATTTTAATTTATTAAAAAAATTTAAAAAACACAAAAAATAGTGGAAAATGTGAGAATGTTTTCCAACTAGTCATCAATATTTACTTAATATTTGTTGTTGATAAACGAAGCAACTGAGAAGTGACTTACAGAGGGGGGAAATTTTTATTAAAATACTGTTTCCCCCGCATTGAGCACAGTGTAAGCCCCAAGTTTCAAATTTTTGGGGGGGTTTTTCTTCGGGGAAAAAAAAAAATCCAATCCCAAATTTTAATTATTTCTTGGTAAAAAAAGGGGGTGATTGCAAATCACACAATTCCCGTTGAAGGTCTGCTCTCTTTCAATTTTAATGAAATTGTAGGGGGGTAGTAAAAACTATCATTTAGGGGCGCTCTGCGGGAAAGGGAAATTTTAAAAAAGGGGCCGCATGTGGCCCCCGGCCTCATGTTGGACAGCCCTGGTCTAAGTGATTAATGTCTTTAGTAATTGATTTTGAAGAAAAACGCGTTTCCCAAAATAGAAAAAAATTTAAACTGGAAAAAAGGGGGCCCCGTCGCGTCAGATGGGGGAAATTTTTTTGGCATCAATTAAATCATATCGGGGGGAAAAAAAAAAAGATCTATATAAATAAAATAGGGTGTAATAATCAGTTGTGTTTGATTTTAGCAAACATTAGCTGTAGAACAAGTGGCAATATTTTAGGGCATATTAAAGTTGTTTCGGAAAAAAGGGTTTTAAAAAAAGAAGGGGTTTTTTAAAATTGTTTGTTTTAAAACTCAACCCTTTTTCCCGGGTTTATTTTCTGTTTCTTTTTTGGGGTTTTTAAAAAAAACCTTTACGAAAAAAATTTTTTAAAAAATTTCATCAAAAAAATGGGAAACCGACGGGGAACAATGCGATATTTGTGGTTTTTTTTTTATTTAAAAAAAAATGAAAAAAAACCGTCTTGTGTATATTTTTTGTAGAGTTAAAAAAATTTAATAAAAAAAAAAGTGTAACAAAAGGGATCAAAATATGAAAATAATATTTTCCCAATAAAACCCTTTTTTATTGATTATTTTGAAATCTTTTTTCGTACGTTTTAAAAAATAAATTTCTTATTTATTTTTGTAAAAAATAATTAAAATTTAAAAAAAAAAGAAATTTTTTTATACCTGAAAAATAGAAAAAGTTATGAATACATACTTAAAATGCCTAAAAACAAAATGTCAATATTTCCCCAGAGTCTTTAGTGGCTATATTGAACATCAAAACTATTAGAATGGTTCTTTTAATAATGTTAATATTAAATATATTTGGCTGTTACTATTATGTATTCAAAACAGTAATTAGGGACTTTAACAGAGTGTTGAGCTTTTGATATCTTTTATTTTCCTAATTTAGAATTGCAATAAGTTTCGAAATACACTCATTTTAAACGTCTTGTTTAAATTATTAGATGCATATTACCTAACAGGTCTCAACACGATCATTATTGAAAATAAAGCTTATAACATTAAATCGGATATAAGCTCTATAGTTTAGGATAAATTTTGGGTATTTGCCTGTAGAACAGTTTTTGACCATTCAAAATCGAAAAATAAAGATTTTTTTGTTTTACTCGTCGTCGAATTTATAAAAAAAAATTAAACTTCAAAAACAATAATTTCATAAGGTTTTTCATTTAATTTCATTTAAGTCGAAAAATCAATTTCATCATTGCTTTTATTTTTCATTATATTTCCATTTTCTTGTTGTGCATCCAAATAGAATAATTTGAAAAAAATCTTAAATATCAATTTTTAATTCAATAAAAAAAATTATCCAAAATTCACATTTTGGATTAGTTCTGTTTTTTTGTTCTACTGGTCATCAGTTTAAAATTATTGATTTTTTAAATATAGTAAAACCTTGTAAAAATCATAAAAATTGAGTTATATTTTTTTTAAATGTGTGTTAATATATTAATATTGTAAAATATTATCGGATGACCTTCAAATTTGCGGTCAAAAGTCAAAATTTTAATTTTTTGAATTTCCAATTGCAAAAATCATTATGAATCGGTGGTTTTTCGATCATTACACAATTTTTATCATAAATCCGATGAAGAGTAGAACAAAATGAAAAAACTCCCCGATATGTCAATTCTTCGATTTTTTATGACCAAAAAACTTCTATATAACAAAACTTCTATATAATTACCAAATTTTGAAATTTTACCTTTGTTTTCGATCCACCAATTGAGCCAGGCCTTATACTACCGGTCTCATAAAACCTGGTTAAAATCTTCGAAACGCATCCGTGTGATACCAGCAGTTGTCTAGATATATCACATGGCCCGGACACCTAAAAGAGCTAATTCCACTATTCTTCTACGGACACAGTCGGGCAAAAGGCCGTCCATTGACGAATACGCCTCTAATTGGTTAACTCCAGCCAGCCTGCAAAAAAACATTTTTGTTAAAAAGGACAGTAAGACTTGGTGTTGCCAATACCTTCCAGCCGGGAGAAATGTTGTTATAATAACAAATATTATATCCTTCTATGGCAACTCGGAGGACGCAATTTGTCCTTCTTTTCTCCATAATGTTATAAAATTCTAATTTTAGCATCATGAGCGTATTTAGGGGGGGCAGGGGAGGGCTTGATCATCGAAAGCTTGAAAATGGTTTAAAGTTGTCAAATCTGAATTTCAAAATATTTTCGGTTAAAAATACACGTTGAAAATATTAACAACGTGATAAAATTAAGAAAAAATTTAAAGTTTCTTCTGAAATGGCAATATTAATCTAAATGTTAAAAAAATATATTAAAAACTAAGTATGCAGTAGGTGGTAGAGGAGCTTTTGCCCTTTAAAGGACTCGTGAAGTCTTAACCGACGATTCGAGTTCTGGGTGGGTGATTAAGTTTTCCTTTTTTCTCTTCTTTCTTTTTCTTTTCCTCTTTTATAAAATTTGGAAAATAATGATGATGGCACTCCCGAAAGTAAAGTATTCCGGAGGTAAGACACCCCATTTGGATCTTCGAGTGAAGGGTGTATTTGGGGGGCCACTATCGAAATGTCTAAAATCATTTACTGATATATGTAGGCTTAACTCCAACGTAAACTCTATTTACCATTATCTTCAATCTTCTAAAGCCCATATATTATTTCTTACCGAAGCCCAAATAAGTTCCCAAATGTGAACCAACCACCTCATTTTCCCAGGCTACGAACTCATTTCATCTTTTCGACCACATATGCGGTGTAACTGCTTACGTTCGCAACGGCCTGGCTTGTGCTAGGGTTTCTAACCTCGAATCGGGTCGGTCTGATATCCTTTGGCTTAAACTAACCTTTAGATCTTCCTCCAAATTTATCTGCTGTATATATCGGTCCCCATCTGACAGTTCCCACTCCGGGCTCTTTAACTTTCTTTCAAAACAGGTTAATACTATTATTTCCCAGTTTCCATTGGCCGAAGTAATCGTCCTCGGGGATATTAATGTTCACAAAAAAACTGGTTAGGTTCTTTAAAAACTGACACTCAAGGCAGATTAGCCGAAAACTTTGCAATCAGTTACTCGCTCACCAATTTAACTTACCTACTTCCCTAGGGTTCCCACCCACAATTCTAACTCCTGGGTCTTTTTCTTACTTCTAACCCCGAACTCTACCAAGCATTTGTAACTGCTCACCTTGGTCGCTCAGATCATGGCTTGGTCAGAGTATCATACTTCATACATTCGAAGGCAACTGAATGTAGGTACACTTCCACGCACTGTCTGGCACTATAATTCGGCGGACTGGGGTGGTCTGAGAGATTTCTTTGCCACCTACCCTACTTCCAGCTGTTATCCAATTAATGCTGGGTTGCCCCAGGCAAGAAGACCTTAAAGTAATCTTGGATTGGAGAGCCAAAAATCTTGTCCACTTTAATGCCTCCAAAACACAGCCATCTTTGCTTTCGCGGAAAAAGTCGGCCAATGCTCGTCGGTTACTTATAAGCGGCGAAGTTCTGCAGAACAAAGAATCGTTTAATCTTGTGGGTGTTACTTTTGAGAATAACCTTAACTGGCACAAACACATATTATCTATAGCCTCAGCAGCTTTAAAGAAGCTTGGATTCATTTTTCGAGCCAGAAAGTATTTCTCTTCTTCTAATTTGTATACTCTGTATATATCCCAGATCAGACCCTCTTTAGAATATTGGAATTTTGTTTTCACGTCTGGGGAATGGCGCCTCCTATAACACTTAGCATTCTTGACTCCAATCAGAGTTTGTCTTATTCCACACTTACAAAAAAGCTTCCTTCTCTTGCCTATCGACGAGCTGTAGGGGATTTTTCCCTTTATTATAGGTATTTTCACAGCTTATGCTCCGAAGAGTCACTTCAATGCATCCTTTTACAGTCCAACTTGAGAGACTCCGAACTTTATTATGGAACCAGCTACCCGCAGAAGTTTTTCCTTTTCCCCCAATTATTTATGTTTCGTGTAAATAAAGTCTCTATTGCCACACTTCAGACTCCCATGGTACGTTAGTCTTTAGGCCCTAGCCTTCGTGGACTGTCCCAAGTAAAAAAAAAAAGAAAACAACCTAAGTCAAAGGCCACCAAGGTTAGCATTTATGCTGCCCCCCCTATACCCAGGTCTGAATACGCCCATGCTTAGCATCATTTTTAATGAGCATTAAGTGGAGGGATAAAAGAAATAAAGCTTTGTTAGAATTAATAAAAGCTGAACTGCTTGTCCCTGTTAATTCAGAGAAAAGCTACTTAAAGTTTAATCAGGCAACTAAAGGCAACAAATAATTTTGGATGCAGCAAGAACCCAAAGAAATATAAATAAAATTTTTTTTAAATTTTAAAATGTAATTTTTCTAAGAATGCATTTTCTGTTAATTTCTGGAAAACTTTTTCAACTTTAGGTATGTTGGTTTCGCTCCGTTTTTCGAATTATTATCATTTTTTTAAATTAGGTTTGTTTTGATTTTAGGGTTCTAAATTTAAAATTTTTTGTAAATTTTATTAAAGTTTTTTATTTAAAGTAGTTTGAAATATTTTTTTCAATATTCCTATTATTTTTTTCCCCAAAATTAAAAATTACCCGGTCTACAAAAAAGTGGTGTATTTTTCGGGCTAAGTTTTTCCCGGCTTTTTTTTTCCGCTGAACACGAATCCGAAGTCAAAATTGGAGGTAAAACACAAAAAATCAAAAAAAAACCCAAAAAAACCGATATGGTACCGACAAACCTGGATTTTGGACCCTCACTCCACCCCTCCCCCCCTTTTAATTTTGGGAGATTTTCTTAACTCCCCCCCATCCCAAATCTCACGTAATATTTTTTTAAATTTGTGTTCTGTCTGTAATCGCTTTGGGATTATAACGGGCAGCTCTGCGGTGTTGGGACAAATACGACAAACACTATTGTGTGAATTTTATTCATTCTAGAAACTTTTTTTTTTATTTACTTTCACGCAATTTATACCGTTTTCTACTAAAAAAAAATTACATGATATTTGCTAAGACGCCCCTTTTCTCAAGTTAGATTTAAAAAGATTTAGTTTTACCATCACCCCCCTTGGACACCTCACTAATTTTGGACGCCCGCCTAGCACGGAATGTTTGGACTACGACTATACCCAAAAAAAACTATAAGGAAAAAATATAAAAACAAAAACAGGGCATTTCAAATTGTCTATATAAAAAGTTATGTAAATATTTTGATAAGATAAATAATAAAGGAGGCATAAATGGAAATGTAATTTTGACAAAAATTTCAGACCAAAAAGGGTTTAAAAAAAAATATATTTTAAAGGCGAAAATATTGCATTTGAAAAATTATATGACTTAAATTTAAAGTCTTGTTTAAATTTTTTTTTACCAAGTTTCGTGTATTTTTATAGTTTTTTGGATATTGACGTTTTAATAAAAAAAAAAAAATGTTAGTAATCTGTAATTCAGTTTCGGTTTTGCAAAAAAAAAAAACGCCAGAAAATCTTTGTCCGACACCCAGCACACACCACTTTTTTTGTGGATCTATCTTATTTCACATATATAAACTTAGAAGCTGTCCATTGTAATACCTTTGACCTAATAAGTTAAACAATTTTTTTAAAATGCATGTAAAAAATGCTGTAGCGAAATTTACGGTGCCATTATTGTACAATTTAATTGTTTTACATAAAATATTTCAGTAGTAGATTTTTTTAAAATATTATATCGATAAAGAAGAATGATATTTACCGGCGTTATGTGAAAGGCTTACACTTAACCTGCAAACTAATTTAGATATATTTTTTTATTCTTTATCCTCGCCAGGGCATTAGAACTAAGTTATGAAAAAATTTTATTGTCATCGGCTCTTGACCCCGTGTTAATCAATTTTTTTCCCCTTTTTTAAATACACACACAATACATACATACAAACATGCTCAGGTCACGCTACAACAAAAGAGTCACTTTTCTTATAAGAATGATTCTTATACGAATGCCGTCAAATTTTGTCTTAAATAGTCAAATTTTTTCTTAAGTAAATACGTAACGCTTTTTTGGGGGAGGCAACAAAAAACATGGGGAAAAAAAAGGATATTAACCCATCAGTGGTGGATTGGGAAACAGGTATTTATGTTGGTACTTTTTAAGGGTATTTCCTGTCATATTTTGCTTTATTTTTTGTACATAAATCGAAAAAATTTCACTTTTTCTTCCGGAGCGCCGATAGGGAAAAGATTTGTTTTTTGGAAAAAAATTAATGCTAGCTCGATTAGTATTTAACAAAAAAAAAAAAGAAATTATCTAATAAAAAAATTAAGATATAAGTCTTAATGGTTATTAGCTGAATAATGTTTGGTTACAAACGGGTTTTCTGCAACTGGTTTAATTTATCCTTTCCTCATTTAAAATCTAAAAATTTTAATGGAATTATTCTTTTAAGTAACTTTTTTTTATTGTATAATTAAATTCAATTTTATTGTTTCTATGTTTTGCTTCTAAAGTTAAGAAATTAAAAAAGGCCATAAATGGTTTACTGTTACTTTAATAAATATAGGTAATTAAAATTACAGTAAAAAAAAAAACAAAAATTGTTCCATTGCCGATGCATGGTAGCTATAAAGCATCGAATGAACAATAAAAGGCTAATTAAGAATGAATATAAAAGGCCCAAAAAATAATAAGTTATACATTTATATTACAATTTTATTTTAAAAGGTATCCCTACCTAAAAGGGGCAAAACAGTCTACTTAAAAGAAGTCTATCACATAAACAAAACATATTTTGTACCCATTACCAAAGTAAATATGCGTCTCTAAAAATTTTAAAAGAATATATTATGTGGAAACACAAAACAAATTTTAAAAATAAATATACAAAAAAAAATGGAAATCCAAAAAACCTCAAAGTGCGATTTTTTCTCGATAAAAATTTTCCCTTAGCACAAGGTTTAAACTGAAGGTGTTAGCATGTGCTGATGAGTGAATGACATCCGGCCTTAAACAGGTGTCTCCAACGGTGCCTCTGAGATACGGGGCGCCCTTAGCTACCTTCCCGGTAATGGGGGTTCTGCCGTGGGGACTATTACTTCCCAGTAAAACGGGCGGACAGAACCGCCATGGGAAAAAAAAGGACAAAGGTGCCTGACCGAAACGGATAAATCGTTTCGAGAGAAGCCCAAGGTCACAAGCAGACAAAGGTGCGCCAAACGAAAGGGTGAATCCGTTCTAATTGGCTAATCCATCACGAACAAACAGGTGCTTGGGAAGGAATCCAAACCCAAAACAGAAAGGGAAAAGAAACGCTTTTGTAGGAAAAAGGGTTCCCTGGTTTAAACAGAAAACGGATGAACCTTTCATAGGAAAAGGCCTGAGAAAGGGCCTCGAAGGAATACCCAGGTTCCTGTAAAAAGGGTCCTGGCTACCCACGTCATTAAACCAGAAGAAGGCATGACGGATCTAATCGTCTGCTCGTCATATTTTTTCAAAAGACAGGGACACCCGAACACATTTGTGCTCGTGTCCGGTAGCGACACGAGTAAGGGGAGTTTGGGGTCTCCCAATCTGATATCGGAATGGGAAGTCCGATTCTGTTGGGAGAAAAAAAAGGTGTGAGCCCAATAGACGGAGGGGTCGCGGTGGAGAGCGAAAAAACCCCTCATTTAAACCTAACCGAACCAAACCCCTGAAAAGAAAGTAAAATCAAAATTACTTGAATGGTTTTTAACCGGACTCAAGCTGGCATTTGTCACAAATTTTAAGCCTCTACAAATTTGGGCAAGTGCATCCAACGTCTACATCAGTGGCGACTCGTGGTTTGTCTAACAGGAAGGGCTCAACATACAAAAGCAAAAAATACTATACATTGTACACACCATTTAGATAAGTAATTTTCCATTTTTTATTTTAGGCAAAAACATATTATAATTGAGATTATAATTTAAGTAAAATAACCCTATTTTTTAAAATGAAAGTCCATTCTTCTAATTTTGTCAGCAATAAATGTTTAATTCTCTTTTTCATTATGGTTTAATATGTTACTAACTATAACTTTTTCAATAGAGATCATTGCAAGAACAGTTTATCTTTCTTAGCCCACAGTATTTCTCAAAAATTTGTTTTTAACGCGAAGGCGGAAATAAACACCTAGATACTAGCTGACGGGCAAATATGCAGAAGCTCCAAAGCGGGCCCCGGGGCCGTGTTTGGGCAACCGCAACGTACGTTACCGATTCCAGGCTTTATCGTCCACGGGCGGGTTTTCAAGAGCTTCAACCGGGGCCTCGCAATCGCGGAGTGAAATGATTCAACGGTCTAGTACAAGGTCTGTCTGACAAAAACATAGAGATTTCGTGCAGTATAATTAGTAATAAATATTTGACCTAACACTTACATGACTTTTAAATAAATATATGCATAAGTATAAATTTACTTAATGTATTTATAGTAAATATAAAAATGAAATATATGCTTTTTTTCTGGGCCCTTTTCCCAAGTCGCCACTGGTCTACACGTTTGTGCGAACCTTGTATCGTTTGTAGACTAGCAGCGGACAAATTTTTTATTTTTTAAAATCCGCCATGCCGTAATCGTTTTAATTGGGTTTTTTATCTTATAATAAAGACACAAGCTTGACGTTCATCATGCTTGTTTCTTCAGAACATACAAGCTCATTCGCAAATGGAGAATACATTAGCGACAAATTACTTAAAGTAACAATTTAAATTTTGAAAATATTTTAAGCTGTCCGAGTTTTCATTACTCCGCTATTTTTTGTACTTAGGCTAAGTTCGTCATTTGAATCTTGGATGAGAGCAGAACGAGCGTTTTATCATTACATGGTACCAACTTTAAAAGAATACTCATAGACCCAGTGACCAAAATTTTTTTTTTTGCTAAGTTTCTCTTATCTGCAATTTCATTCAATACTTTTACAGTTTTAGATTTATTGCTGCAATTGGTTTTAACATTAAGGTCTACCAATTTACCAAAATATGTAAACAAATATTAAATTATATTCAACATTCTTAGGTATAAAATAAATGCACTAATGGAATTTTAAGTTATTTATAATTTTATTTTAAATTAAAAAAAAAATTTTTAAAAACCCAAAATTGCGCTTGAGCAGATACAAAAATGACAACAATAATTTTTTTAAACTGGTAAAAACATCTTTAAGCGTAAAGGTAAAATAAAATTTTTAGGCAAATTATTTGTAGTTTCCATTTTTCGTCTACCCAAAAAATACGGTTAAATTAAATTAAGAAACAAAACAAAGATTTAAGATATTAAAAGTTCTAATTACGGCCAGCTAAAAGGAAGCAGGAAATAAAATGAGTTGTTTTTGACCACCTGATTGTTATCACTGTCACTTTAATGCTGGCGGTATTTATGAACACTTTTACTAATTTATGCGCGGAGTTGTTGACAAAATACTCATAAAAAGCCTGGTCTTTTAATTATTTTCAACTGATAATATAAGTACTAAAACCACCTTATTACCAACTTTATTACTTTTTATCTGATTATTTACGTCTGATTAGCATTTTTAGAGTATTTTTTAACAAATTTATTTAACAATTTGTAAGAGAAAAATATAAACGACACTGATAGGTCATATATTTATTTTATTTTACTTAATTTTACATTAAAGCTAAATTTAAATCGGTGCATTTGAAGCAGTGCAATTGAAAATTAGATTTTCTGGGTTTATCGTTTAAAGACACTTCTTGTAACATTAACGAAAAATATGTTTTTCATTTCCCATTAAAAGTTCTGGTAACATATGCTTGTGATCTATATAAATTGTTGGAGTTAAGACTTCCTTTCATCCAACCAGTATTTATACGAAAGGCCCCGCACAATTCCCATGGAAAATGGGTTTAGGCCAATTTTTAGTTCTCACACGCTGATCAAAATAACCGAAACCAAAGGTCAGAAGGATACGGTTGCCTGATCTTACCGAAATATATAGTGCTGTAGTCGAACTTATAGCCACCCACACAGTGACTAGACTTAAGCCCCATATCCTCCAAACATTTACTGTTCAGCTCCACGGGTATTGGGTGTCATTTAAGTTATGGGTTATACAACTCGTAAACGGAGAAGTCACATACCAGGCTTTTGTCGGTGGTGGAGGATTGGGGGGTGGGAGAGGGAGTAGTTGAATGCATGGGAAATGTCAGGCTTAAGTTTGGTGACTGTGTGGTTAAATATTTTGGTAAGGCAATTGATCCATAATCATTCAAATGCATCTCCTGGCCTATGGGGGTTATTTTGGGTGTGTTAGGGGGGTTATCGGGTTTCGTGTCCATTAAGACTTGATCAGCGTAATGAGAACTATTAATCTGCGAAGTTTATAAAAAATTGGCTGAACCCATTTTTTATAAGGGTTGTGCAGGGTCCTTGGGATTAAATGTGTGTACTTTTCTATTATTATGAATATAAATTTATCAAACTACTGTTTATACCAAAGTCGTATAGGAATAAAGACGCTTTAAATTACATTAAAGTTGTTTGACAACAAATAAACCACTCAGTACAGTTATTTTTTCGACTATACATAACTTCTTATGACAGACCGACTTAAAGCTTTGTTTAAAGAGCAGATATATACTGATCTTGCCGAATGTGGTCTTTTCAAAAAAGTGTTAGTTCATTACTAAATATGCTAGAGGCGTAGCCAAAGTTTTTTCAAAAGAAGGAATATAAGAACGTCAAAGCTATATTATACTCTAAAAATGTATTTATTAACGCAAAAATTAATTATAAAACAGAGTCTACGCTTCGTGCTTTTTTGGCTAGTTCCTCAAAAACTTGATCAATATTAATTACTATTTCTCTGTGGATGCTTCATAATATGGAGTACGAAGAGGGATATATTCCTAAAACTCCCTCCTTGGCTAAGTTACTGAAATTTTATTTGGTATGTGATTGGCGATGCGACGCAGCAATTGTTAAACGTTTCAATTTTTCATAGTAAAAGATGTAGAAACATAAAAAAATATTTCTATCAAGGTAACCTGATAAGCTATCATAAAAATTAAAAATATGTTTCTTAAGCCTGTGACAAATTTCAGTGCTCGTAATTAAAATATTATAAGATACTTTAAAACATTTTCATGACACTTTATCAAATCCATCCATTATCTTCAGAAATAAAACAAAAAGATAAGGGCGAGCCACATTGGAGAATCGTAAGGTATATGGTAATTATAGCTATTTTTAAAAATAAGATCAGAAGTTTTAAATTTTGTTTTTTTTATCTAAAAATAACGCATCAATATCTTTAAAAACATTTTTTGAAGCTTAAACATTATCGATAACTTACATGCAAGCTTTGTTGTTTATAAATGCACGAGTTGGAAGAACGGGTGGAAATCTTACAAAAAGATTAAATGAAAATTATTTAGTTAATTTTTAAGCACAAGCAATATTTAGCAAGAATATTTCTCAAAATTCGTAAAATAAAATAAAATAAAATATAATTTTTTCCATGCAAATATTGCATCAAATCAAAGCTAATACTACTACGGATAA
The DNA here is from genome assembly GCA_019359885.1 of Listronotus oregonensis. Classification (NCBI taxonomy): domain Eukaryota; kingdom Metazoa; phylum Arthropoda; class Insecta; order Coleoptera; family Curculionidae; genus Listronotus; species Listronotus oregonensis. Next base: position 91,085 of record JAHBCN010001861.1, on the reverse strand, counting down.
GATGAACCATTCAATGCTATATTTTTGATACCCCTAATGGACTTTGGCTAACGCGAGTCGATGTCCATCGAAAGATTTTCGCGCTATCCTTGAACGAAAGTTAAACAGTGTTGCCGGCAGGCCTTTACTATTGGCGTGATGAAACGCGACTAGAAAATACACAATCCGTTTAGCCCAAGGAAGTTTAAAGGTGTATGGAAGCTCAAAACTGTAGAACAAAATTGTCCAGGCGTGCAGGGCAGCGGGAATAGGGGGGTTGGTCCCGCGGAATTTGCGCAATGAATAGTAGGTCAGGGCCGGATTTCCATAATTCTTTGTTACTATCTATAAAATTGACATCATCAAATGTCAAATTCCAACATTCACTGTTTTTTTAAATTTTTTGCACAAAATTGTTGGTTATTAAAGGATACTACTATAGAATATTTAAAATTATTTTGTAATATTAGATTTTATATCATCTGATATAATATGGAAATAATAGATGGCGCCACTTTACTGCCTTCTATTTAAATGGTCGATTTTTTTGGAAGTTTTGTATTTTTACCAAAAATCTTTGTAAATAAATAAAAACACGATTTTTTAAAATAAATTTCAAACATTGTATGATAGTATTATGTACTTATCACCAATTTTGTGATAAAAGAAGGGCAAGATAGTGTAAATGAGTTTAATCTAATCCTAAGATTCTGGTTGTACATTAAAAAGTGAAATTTTTTATAACTGCTTTTTAGGCATATACTTTTCACTAATAACAAACATTTATGAGACAGAATAACAGTGGTTAAAAATGTTTAGTAACCTTTGGTACCTGAGTATCCATTGTAATAATTGTAAATATTATGTGTGTACAGTATGTCGAGCTTAAAAAGTTGATAATGCAAGATTAAGAAACCAAAAATCTAATTTATTTTTAAACAAATGGTATTGTCTCGAAAGTTGCCTCCACTCCGATTTTGATCAAATTTGTATAGGGGTTTGGGCGCTGATTTAAAATCTGAAAAAATATCTTTTGGAACGTTTGTTTCGAGATCTTCATCATCAAACTTGAAAATTAAACTAACCTCATTTTTACTATATTCTCCCTTCTTTTTGTACACAATTCTGATTTTTACACTAAAGTGGCAGACGATATTTATAAACACCTTTTAAAATCTTGTATTTTTATTTATTTTACATCTTTTTTCCATTAAATTGCGAACTTTTAAGTTCAAAGGCAGCAGCCATATTTGCTTAAAAAATAAAAGTGTAAAAAGGTGTAAAATAAACATAAAAAAAAGTTTTTAAAAGGTGTTTGTGAAATATTGTGTGCCAATTTAGTGTAAAATTCAAGAATTTTGTGCAAAAAGAAGGAGGAATAGTGTAAATAAGGTTAGTTTGATTTTCGATTTTCATGATGAATATCTCGAAAACGAAACATTGCCGAATTTTTTTTTAGATTTGTAATCAGCGCCCCAAAAAACCGTACCAAAATTGTACATTTAATTAGAGGGACCTGTATATATTAAAATTTGCCTGGTCTGCCAAGTAATCAAAAATTTTGATCCTTTAAAAGAGTGTACTAAATTATTAAATGAAATAAAAGTACCTAAAAATAAACCTTATTTATTTTTAATAATCCACAGAAATACACAAACATTGTGGAAATCATCTAAAAGATAGTTAAGATTGCCTTACTTTTCTCACTAATATTTCCTATGAAATTTTCATTTTCTATTATTCATAATTGATATATTATTATTTATTCGGTTACCTAACGTTACGTCTTATAAGAAGCACCTAATTTAAATATAAAAAATACTTACCTAAAGTTAAAAAGACGGGTATGTTACCCTTGGATTTGCAAGACAAAACCATACAACCTCTAGTTATTTTGTTACGATATTATAAGTAACAAACAATAAACACAAAATTATAGTCACAATTTAATAAACACTAATCACTAAAATAAGAAGGTTTTGATCAATCCAAAAAACGGTACTCGGCTCTCATAAAATTATAATGTGTTGGCTAACTTCACACTGATTTATCAGTGTGTAAGTAGGCAACACATTAAATTATTTCGTGGAATTTTGTTATTGCGCAGAATCGGTGGAGCCAACTCTGACAGTTATTTTCATACTGGGCTGGACATTTTTTGATCGAATGGGCCATAGCATTGGGCTTCCATACACCTTTAAACTTTCTTGGTTTTTATCCGCCCGCTTTCGCTACTTCGTGTTCCGAATAAGGTACAAGCGACAGACATTGGCAATATCGCACATGGTTTCGTATCTCGTTTCACTGGGGCAGGGGTTACCGACTTACTTTTATTCGCATTTACGGAAGCATTGATATCTCCGAACTGATTCAAAACGCCCCATTTAAATGAACCATCTATCCGTAGTAGTATTATCTTTGATCAAATTTAAAAATCAAGTTATTTGTTGGAAGGAAAATATTTTTAAGAAAAAACTGTTTTGTTTTACTAATTTTTATCATTTTTATAATAAAACAAAAAGTTGACAACATTGTATCTCGCATCCGGAGGGCAGATCCATGTCATAAAATCGCGATTAACGTTGGCAGGTGTCATTAAATTCGCCGCCCTGTATTTATTCGTAACAAATAAAACGCCTCTTAGGATAGGTAATTACTTATTCGTACACCTACAGTTATACCTAATCTTTAAAATTACCAGTACCTTATTTTAATTTTTTAAAATTAAATATTCTGTAAAGACAATGTCCAGAATTTGAAGTCCCGTGTTTATTAACTGCTTCTTACTTTACTTAAGATAAACATGGTTCAATACCACTAGGATTTAAGCCTTCGTGGACTGTACCAAGATAAAAAAAAACACTTTTGTATTTAAAATTAAACATTAAAATAAAATTCTAATTAAAATTTCTGGAATATGAAATCGTTTCTTTTGGCAATAATATTTATTAAATAACACAGTAAAGCAGTCTGACTTATTAGGAGTAAAAATAATATAAACAATTTACTTACCAGTATGGGGCATGATTTGGTGTAAATCTGAAACACATAAAAAGTTTTTTAATTTTAATTATATAACTTTTATGTCATCATTTAATTAAGTCACTGTCTTTACCTAAGCCAATTTAACTTGCGATGGATGAAAATAAAAATAAATAAATAACCAAATACTTAACTTACTGCCCAAAAAGTAAGTAACCATGGTTACCCATGCAATTTCCCAATGAAATCATTTTTTACTTGTTTTTGTTAACCAGTAAAAATACCTAGAAATAATAATTTTCGATACGAATGAGTTTGTATGAGAATTGAACGTATAAGTATGAAAAACCATGAGACAACTTGTTTGACTTTTATACTCTAAAATTAGGTAAGCTTCCTCTAAAATCTGCCGCCCCTAGGACGCTGCCGCCCCTAGGCCGCGGCCTCTATGGTCTATTGACAAATCCAAGACTGATCAATGACCATGGTGTATATGGATAGTTGTCTTTATCTAGAATCGAATTAAACACATTGCTCAATATATTGATAACATTAATTATTATTAAACTGAAAACGCAGGGATCATACCCTGGAGGCCAAATAAGGTTCAAATAAAAAACAAATTTATTTTTTAATTTTAATTTAATTTAAAATTTATATTTAAAAATTAAAAGATAATAAATTCCCCTCTTTTAAAACAACGGATTCAAAGTGTTGTTATTTGATACAGGGCATTGACACAAGTGAGGCATTACTCGTTTGATAATTTTTACATTTTTTTGTATATCATTAATAATACTAAAATAAATATAGTTGTTTTTATTTAAAATCATGTAATAGGTGCTAATGAAACGATTTCTAGCGCGAAAAAAATTATAACGCATAAATGCCGTTTGACGCAAAAATTTACAACTTCATAAATCTTTATATTTTATTAAAAATTGCTAAATAAGCTTAAAAACTTAATAGTAAACACTTTTGTCGTAGAACTTTGTTTTTATATTTTAACTCATAATCTCACTTTTTGACATTTCATATTACATTTCTCAAATTTGCCGTCATAAAAGCAGCTACGTGACACGTGTCAAAATATTTTTTAGGTTACTGGACAAAAATAATTGATAACCCAATAACTTACATATAGTAACCACACTTATGTCATTTTTTTTAATTTCATGTACATAAATATTAGGGACGGCTCTAGGAGTTTCAAAACTTTTTATCCAAACCGTAAGACATGGGACCCACACCAAATATACAGGGTGTTAATTAAGTATGTACCATAAATTTAACAGACGATTTTTTAAGGAATTTTAATACCAAAAATTTATATAACAGAGTCCGCAAATTAAACTTCTCAAGATACAGGGTGTTAAAATTTTAAAAATTGTTTTTTTGTAAATATTTTAAATATCCTGTACATAAATTTGATTTAATTTCTTAAGAATATGTACGCCACTGATTTTTGTGCAGTTATTATTATGTTCTTTGGTTAAGCAAATACAAATACAACTTTTTTGTCTTCTGAATTTTTTTGTATCTTCCTTAGTTTCGAGAAATGTCCACTTAATTGCAAATCCCTGGACCACATAAGGAATATGGGAAAAAAATTTCGAAAATAATCATTTTATTTATAATTTTTTACTAAAAATTATGTAACAGCAACAACAAATGCTCATAATAATTGTTATTAAATTAAATGTTTTCCCATATTCCCTGTGTGGTCCAAGGATATGCAATTAAGTGGACTTATTTTTTTCTCGAAAATTAAGCAAGATACGAAAAAAAATTGGGAGACAAAAAAGTTGTATTTCTATTTGCTTAACCCAAAGAACTTAATAAAAACTGCACAAAAGTCAGTGGCTTTCAGTTTTTTGTTACAAATATTCGTTCAGATCCCGTTTGTGACACCACTGAACTTAATAAATTCAATCAAGTTAGGGCTAAATTAGCTCCTGAATGTTATAAATACCACCACCAAATTACAACAAAATTAAATACAGGATATTTATAATATTTACCAAAAACCATTTTTTAAAATTTTAACACCCCGTATCTGGAGAACGAAGAATTTGCGGACCCATGTTTATATGAACTTTTTGTCTGTAAATGTCTTAAAGAACCGTCTGTATAATTTATGATATATATATATATATATATATTATATATATATATATATATATATATATATATATATATAAATATATATATATATATATATATTATATATATATATATATATATATATATATATATATATTATTATATATATATATATATATATATATATATATATATATATATATATATAATAGTCCAAGATCGAGTGCATGCATGGATCTCGAAAACCGTAAGAGATACGAAGTCGGTAATATGCAAAGTTCATAAGGTGCCTAACAACATGCCGTTTAGAAAGTTGTAAATTCCGAGTACTTCCGGAAATATCCGGAAAAAACTGAAATTTGGCGATTTCGTTTTTATTTTTTTCTAACGTTATTTAAAGAGATAGAGAAAAACAAAATACACTTTCTCATGGCGACCTTTTGAGCTCTACAAAACAGCGTTGAGGGATTTTCCATACGACGTTTTGTTTTCGTTAAACCATCATCAACTTTATTTTTTTAAATACGACACTCAATTGTTTATTGCATTTTTTAAAGCAGTTATAATCCCAATTACAATAATGTATAACACTTAATATTTTTCTGTTAAATAAACATATTTTCCATAAGAGACAATGAGTTAGACAAGGAACGCACATCATTTCTTATAGGGGCGTTCCATATTTGTTAATAAATATGAAGTGTTATACATTTTTGTAATTGGGATAATAAGGGCTTCAAAAAAATTAAATAAAAAACCCAGGTCCATATTTAAAAAAATAAAGTTGATGATGGTTTAACGAAAACGAAACGTCGTACGGAAAATCTCTCAACGTTGTTTTGTAGAGCTTAATAAGTGGCCATAAAAAAGTGTCTTTGGTTTTTCCATATCTCTTTAAATAACGTCAGAAAAAAATAAAAACGAAATCGGCAAATTTCGGTTTTTCCCAGATATCTCCGGAAGTACTAGGAATTTTACAACTTTCTAAACGGCATATTGTTAGGCACCTAAATGCGCAACTTTGCCATAATTTAACCGACTTCGTATCTCTTACGGTTTCCGAGATCCCCATGCATGCATCGAATCTGTGGCACCTGTATATATATATATATATATATATATATATATATATATATATATATATATATATATATATATATATATATATATATATATATATATATATATATATATATAGATATATTTACTTAATTAACACCCTGTATAATAGATGCTACTGAACACTTGGTTAAGAAAATTTTCATTTTGGAATTCTGCAAAAAAGTTGATTTTTTGAGAACTCCCCCAGAGAAAAATTTAAGTTTTAAAAGCGAATTCTCTATTTGTATCTGTTTTGCAAACTTAACCAACTTTGATGACCGGATGTGTCATAACAAATGTATTACTTTTTTTCCTGGCCTGTCTTTTGTGATTTAACGCTTCACATTCGCACAGGATGTGGTAGACTGTTTCTTTCCCCTCATCGCACATTCTGCGATTTGGGTTCCCAGCCTATCTTGTGTTGTAGGTGACCTTCTAGGCTATCGTGCCATTTTAGCAGTCCTGCTATCATGTGAAGTCTTTTCCTACTTTGTCTGAGCCTTTTCCATGTCATATTCTACTGATGCTGATCCATTCCCTAGTTCGCCCTAGTGCTGTTGTTGTGGTCACTCCAAGGGCAGGTTCTGGTCCAAAGTATGGTGGATGATCCCTATCTCGCTAGCTCATCCGCTTATGTATTACTTATATTACAGTCTACCTAAACAAAGCTAAACTGGGCTATAGCAGTGGCTTTTATAGACTGCCTCCCCCGTTCTCAGGATTTTCCAGCCTCCAATCCGCCCGCTCTCCCAGTATTCCCTATATCAAGAGGTAGCTTTAAGTTAAATAAAATCTTAATATTTGTTCATAGTACTTCCTCATAAATATTCTAATCAGCCATTTACAATTTTCGACGGCGTTTTTGCCCGCGTGACATTAAAGGGTATTAAAATTAGTCGGTTTTCGTGGCATATTAATATTTTTTTATGAAAAATAAGGGAAAAAATATATGCATTATCAGCGTAACCGTGACTATAATATTCATGTCGGGCTTTGTGACGGGCATGCATGAAAAATTTAAATATTGATTATGTTTTATGCTGAAAAATATGAAATTAATGTAAATCAAAATCATAAGCGCAACGTGTTCAGGCCAAATTATTCTGGTAGTTAGCTTAAATTTGCATCTTCCATCACGCATTACGTTTTTCTACCCTTAAAATTTTGTCGCAGGGTTTATACAAGGCTTTGCTATATTGGAAACGATTTTTCAATAGAGGAAATTAATGCAATTGAACACAATTTTTAAATATATACCTAATACGCGTTCCAGCAATGATTACTATGTTTAAGTTTTAACCACAAATAAACTCTTCTTGTACGCCCATGACTATCACAATCCGTTTGAATTAGGACATGTAAACTCATGTTAAAATTAAAATACCTAGTCAGTACCTAAAAATATACCCGGCTGGCAAACCAATTTCTTGCCTGCAGAAATTTTTGGTGCCAAAAAAGGAGATGTCAATTTAACCAAACTAGAAGAGCGGAATATCACGGGAAGGGAATTCGGGCGGACCAATGTGGTCAACCAGCGGAAAATTTTTTGTTTTGCGGAAATTTTGAAGGTTTGAAGAGAAAACGGGAAAGTCACCTCAGAACGGGCATTTTCACAAATCGCAGAAAGTTTACATTAGGACTATTAAAAGTCATTCAGATATATATATTTTTTTAATATGCTTTTTTGAGTTTTATTTTAAGTAAAATTTTCTTTATGTATCACGTTATACGTGAATCTTTTATTTTTTATTTTCAAGTGCAACCAACGTCAGAGTAAAAATTTTAATTATGAATACATATTTCCCAATTTAAAAGTTTTAATGAACATAATACTTTTTTTGCCTCATTCAAATGCCTATGCTAAAAGAATATTTTCTTGTGTTACAGATATAAAGTAAAAAAAATGGAATCGTATAGGTAATAATAATTTAAACGCGATGTGCATGCTACGCAGTAGCCCTCAAAGTCGGCAGTATCAGTCGGACTCCGGACGTTAAAGATGTGATTGTCAATCGCATTTTTTGAGATTTTTTACGATATTTTCTTTTTTGTGCGGTCATGTTAGTTACTGTTGAATTTAATACAGCAGTAATTAAAAGGTTGTTGAATTTTTATCAGACTTAAGCCTAAAAATAACATTAAAACTTATATGAAAAGTGCATTTTAGGACTAGGTGGATCCAAAAAGTGTAAAATATTACTAAATAACGCGCAGACCTCATGTATTGTGTGTACATTCTCTTACAAAAATAATATTTTCAAGCATCGAGAACCTCTAACTTTTGGTAAATGGTATTTGATCTTATTTGGAGCAGCGCTAAATTTGTGGTCCAATCAAAGTACTGCATCACGAATTGAACTAAAATAGGAAAAAATATAATGATCCGAACTGGTACTATTCAAGGAAAACTCGGCCCGTTCAACAATCAATTTTTGTTAGAGAGAGGTGGGCGAGTTCGGTCCGGAATGCATGAAAGAGACGAAGATAAAATATGTTCATCCCAATTCCGATTGGACTTGGGGACAAGCCGGGCTTTACTTACTATAAGGCGATACTTTTGTCTACGACTGTCGCCAGTGAACTACATTAAGCAAGTTTCTGGAGCTGTCGCGTGTAGTTCCAAATCTAGAAGCCTCGTACGGTATACTAGGTAGGTAGGTAGGTTTAAAGTGAGTGGACTTTTTACGCCCTCCACTGCGACCGCTCGGTCTATTGTGGCTCACCTTTTTATATTTCCCCCAATAGGATCGGACTTCTAATGAATCCGAAACTAGATTGGGAGAGAGTTCTTACATCTCCTCTCACTTGTGTCGCTACCGGACACGAGCACAATGTGTTCTGATGTGTTCTGGTGTCCCTGTCTTCTGGAGAGTATGACGAGCAGACGATTAGATCCATCATGCCCTCCTCTCCCGGTCTATTGACGTGGGTAGCTACCAGGTCCTTGTTACAGGAATCAGATGTTCTTTCTGAGGCCGCATCTCCGGCCTTATTTTATGAAAACGGTCTTATCCGCTCTCTGTTTAAAGGCAGGGAACCCTTTTTCCTATAAAGGCGGTTCTGTCCGCCTTCTGTTTGGGTTCAGGGAACCCTTTTTAAGCACCTGTTTGTTCGGGATGGTTTAGCCCTTCCCCGTGAACCAGGCGCCGGTGACTTCAGAAGGCACCTTACGAAACGGATTCACCCGTTTCGGTCGGCGCACCTTTGTCTACTTGTGACCTTGAGTGGCACCTCTCGAAACGGATTTATCCGTTTCGATCAGAGCACCTTTGTCACTTTTTTCCTATGAAACCGGTTCTGTCCGCTTTCTGTTTGGAGCTAGGGAAGCAATAGTCCACCACGGCAGAGCCCCGTATTACCGCAGTAAGGTTAGATACTCTGAGAGGTCGCCCTGTATCTCAGAGGCACCGTTGGGGACACCTGTTTAAGGCACAGGATGTCATTCACTCATCAGCACCGTATGCTAACACCTTGAGTTAAGCCTTGTGTGTTCATCTTAGCTTCAGATCCCGTGCCATACGCTAGTCAAAAGAGTTGCCGATAACCACCAACTCTAGCGCATGTTCCAAAAGATCCTACTGGGCCCAACCACAACGACGATGTGTGAACACAACGGTTGGGACGGCATACTAGCAATTAAATAAATCGACTATTTTATATTGTAAATTGTTCAAATGTGAATATCCATATAAATTTAAATAACTGAATAAAATTTGTTGAATTTAATCTTTTTTTTAATGATAAATTCTAGGAAAAAATATTGATTTTCAATTTTAAATCAATATGTTCTGTTCTATACTTTAGATTTGTTTTAAAGGTATTTTCTTCTTATACATCCTTAATATATATATTTTTGAGAGATAAAATCACTTAGAATGTTGTTTTTAGATTTTATTGTATTTATTATTATAAATGGAGTTCTGCCAAAATAGCCTTTCTAAAAGGGTATAAATAAAAATATTAATTCTGATAGTTAAAGTTTTATAATAACTTTATTATGGCTTTGTCTTTAAAGGGTTGTCAATAAAGCGGATTAAAATATATGATATCAAAAAAATCATCAAGGATAAACACAGTAAATACCAAGGTGCTCTGGATAATAACGGCTATTATCGACAGCCATCAATAAATTTGGAAACATATTGAGCACCAATGTTCGACGATGAAGGTTAATAGAGAGGTAAGAGAGCCATTTAAATATTAAATATACATTTTTTTAAAGGCGATTCAGAAAAAACAGTATTGCAAATGGAGTATTGTTTGATTTTTTTAATCTAAGGTCGGTCTACAAGGTCCTAAGTATAAACGTATTGTCAAAGACAATTATAGTTTTCACTATAGACCCACAAAACAATGCTAAATTTTTGGTAATAGGTTTGGACGCTCGATTACTCGAGCGAGAGCCCATGGAGAGCAAATACGCACACGCTGCTGTATAAACGAACACTGTTGCCAAAGCTATAATAATGGTAACAGTAAATAGGATTATTTCTGTGGAAAATAGGCCAAATTCGTCGTAATAATGATACTTTTTTTTCGCTGTATAAAAATTTTATTTTTGTAAAGGTTTACTCTAGATAATTAAGATTTGAATAAAAAAATTATATAGTTGATGGGATATGATTGGAAACACGAAGTTAAACATGTTTTAAAATTTTTTAAATTATATTTTTTATTTCGTGACATTCACACATAACAAGAAATGGTTGAATTATACGACGAAAATTAATATCTATTTTTTATTGAAAACTCAAACCATCCGATTGATTATTTTCTACAATTTAACAATAATTAACAATTATTAATGACTAGTTTTATAGAGTTAAATATCTTGATGTTTATTTAATGTCTTGCATATCGTGTTGTTGTTTCCGCGTTGTGTTTTTTCTTTAGTGGTAATAATAAGGTATTAAAAGGTATACTCTTGCTGACGTTTTTCACGAGTGATTATTAAAATCTTTAAAAATATTTGTCAATAGGATAATATCTTAATTTCTTCTTACTTATATCCACTGAACTGGCCTTTAACAATGTTTTCATTCTTTTCATAACATTTTTTGTCAAATTCGGAATTATCATGTTTAATTTTAAACAGGCAGACATACAAAGACATACATACATCCAAAGTAAAAATTAACGTAATTAAAATTTTGTTATTATACAACAAGAAAAAAATTATCATTATTAAAACGAATTTGGCCTATTTTCCACATAAATAATTCTCAATTACTATTACCACGGTTATACGACGACCGCTGCTGTTTCTATTGTATTGCATTACAGCGCTCATTTGAATTGGATCCAACAGCAAGACAAGTGTAACTATTACTGAGAATAAGCTTTTTGTTCTTTTAATCGGTCTTGTGTCAACGTGAAAATTATAAGTGCTCTGGTCTGGTGAAAACAAAAAAGAAAGATACCTAATAGTAGAAGGGTACGATTTGACGTTTGATGGAGCGGTTCTCCAACTATTTCGTATTGTGAATGCGTTCATTATTACCCGCTCGAGTAAGCGAGTGTCAAACCTATTATCAAAAATTTAGCATTGTTTTGTGCGTCTAAACTGATACCGTGAATTTTAGGAGTGAGGTAAACTGCTGTTTATTACCACCAGAGCTGTCAAAACTTAAAGTACTTCAAGTAAAATTTTACTTGAAGTACTTTTTTGTACTTCAAGTATTTTACTTAAAGTACTTTTTATTAGGAGGTACTTGTACTTGTACTTGATTAGTTTTTTTGAAGATACTTGGATTTTTACTTGATTTGACCAAGTAAATTAGTTAAAGTATTTATTTAAGTACTTGAGGTATTACGATGTACTTAAAGTAAAAAAAAGTACTTTAAGTAAAAAAAAGTACTTGAGTAAAAAAAACTTCAAGTAAATAAAAAGTACTTGAAGTAAATAATCAACCAAGTACTCGAATTTACACGCCTTAGATAATCGTACAAACAAGTTAAAACAAGAAATACGCGCAACCGCTGCTGTTTCTATTGTATTGCATTACAGCGCTCATTTGAATTGGATCCAACAGCAAGACAAGTGTAACTATTACTAAGAATAAGCTTTTTGTTCTTTTAATCGGTCTTGTGTCAACGTGAAAATTATAAGTGCTCTGGTCTGGTGAAAACAAAAAAGAAAGATACCTAATAGTAGAAGGGTGCGATTTGACGTTTGATGGAGCGGTTCTCCAACTATTTCGTATTGTGAATGCGTTCATTATTACCCCTGTATTTTAATAGGCAACTTAAACAAAATTTCCACTAATAAAATGGAAACGACACCAAAATTGAAGTTAGGTGGTTCTGACTTGATTTTGTGTTGATGGGAAATTAAAATATTTCCCAAGAATAGGCCATATGAAAACACTCGCTTTTGACGGATGTATAGGATGCCAACGAGATGGCGTTGGCAACCACAGGGAAAAAACCCATTTTGGTAAAATCAATATTTCCTATAATAGTTTAAGGCCCAAGCGCTCACCCGAGTACGGCATTGTAGGCCTGTTGCCATAAATTTACATACGAAATTTTACATTATTTCGGACATCGGATGCATAAGATCCCGGCTTAAAACGGGACACTTAGCAACCCTACTTGTTTTCCTAACTATAGTTTTTACCGACTGGCCTACTTTCCAATGACGTAGCGCTCAGTCCTTAAAGCTTTTAGGAGTTGTTGGAAAACCCCGTTTTGAGGAATAAACCCTCTAACTTCCTTACAAAAAATACTACTCAAGTATAACTTGTTTTACTTAAAGTACTTTTAATTACTTCAAGTACTTTTATGTACTTCAAGTACTTTGGTTTACTTCAGGTACTTTGGTGTACTTCAAGTACTTTGTTTTACTTCAAGTACTTTGTTTTACTTCAAGTACTTTGGTTTACTTCAAGTACTTTTTCAATTTACTTGAAAACGCAAGTACATTTTAAAGAATACTTGGTACTTGTACTTGAAGTAATTTTTAAAAAATCAAAAACTTCGTACTTGTACTTGAAGTACTATTTAAGAGTACTTTGACAGCTCTGATTACCACCTACTGCACTTAGAGGGTTGAAGATTTTATATACTAGATACTCTAGGGAAGAAAGTATAATATATTTTTCTGGGAAATTTACAAAATATCTAAGTATGCTGTAATATTTGTATATTTTTAAAAGAGGAACATGTTAATGTAATTTTTTTATAAAAAAATATAGACAGCATACATATAGAACAAATGATATAGTTGTAAGGCCAAACCAAGAGAGAAGAAATGAGTTAAACATCTGAGACCCCGGCAATCACGGTATCTACCGCTTAGGCTTTATACAAGCCTTCGTGGGCTTTTATAAAGACAAAAAAGCTATGGCCATATTGTCATCTAGTGACACAATGACATCATTTAAAAAAATACTATTCCATGATCAAGGTCAAAAACATTTTTAAGCCATTTTTTAAATGTATCTAAGATTTGCCTGGAAAAATGGAGGTATCACGAAGCTTGTTTATATATACGTCCGCATAAATGTATTCACCTATTTTGTTTTTAATATAAAAAAATGTATCTTGAGTATTCACTATGGCGATATTTTTATTTGGAAAAGATGTTTGGAGAGTTTATTAAAATTTTAGATATTGCAAAATGCCTGTTGTTAACGAACATCCCCTATTTTTGTGTCGAAAAATCTTTATTGAATATAATTCCATTATAGCCGTTCAAAGTTGTATTTTCGACGTCAATTTAATGACGACAGGAAATCATGGGAAGACCATTACAGTTTGGATTCTTGTAAATGGAGGACAGGAGGATCCGTTTTAGACAAGAATCAATGGGCGGCCAAGATCTGCCTGCAATGCACTGAACGAAGACAGAGTTAGAAATGCAAAAAATCTGTTGTTAAACATGCTACTGTTTTAAATTTATCTAAGCGAAGTACACGGGAAGAATTTAAAAAAAATGAATTTTCACCCATACAAATCGCAACTGTTCAAGAAATAAAACAAATATTGCCAATGAAATCCACGCTATTTCTAGGCAAGTTCCAAATGTAATGAGAAAATTTATGAACCAGTTAGAAGAATGTATTGAAGAGGGTGGCTCATTTGCGGCCACCATATTCAAAGCATAATAAACTCCCATCTTTCTTGTTTAAGAAACATGTTCCCTTGTTTTGTTTTTAAAGTTAATAAATTTTTATAAGCAATTTAAAATGGGTTGTTCATTTTGCCGGACCCTGTATAACGCAATAAAAAGAAAAAACAACACTGTTATTTGCTTTTAGAGGTACCTACCTACTAAGGGTAGATTCGTATCCGCCTATCTAGTGGTTTTAGACTCAAATAAATGACTAACTACTCATTTTTTTCCCATTATAAGGAAGCCACCCAGATTGTTGGTGACCGTAAAGAAATTTTAATAATTGAATTATTTATGTGATTTCTCGAACGGATGCCCTCTTATTTACCTTTGCATCAGAAAGTCATTTTTTTGAATTGATTGATATTCTGATTAGCCGACGACGTATATGTTATTATTAAGTATAACGACTGTGAATTATAATATACGATGGAATATCATGGGGACCTATTAAATAAATTATGGAAAATATCTGTGGATTAGGTAAATTTATACACCGTATGCATGAAAAATATTGCATCTTTATATTAAGTCTTATTTCTTGGATTATTTACATTTATTTCAAGGCATGCATTGGTTTGTCAAATAATAAAATCACTCAAGAAAAGTCACGACAATTGTAAAAAAATTGCAAGAATTATAAAAATAACTAAAAACCAAACGAAATTGATAAAGATATTGAAATTTTTAAATTGTTGTAAAGAATGTTACTTTTGATGGTAAAAAAGATCATTAATATAAATAAATTAATTGCATTGTTGCAAAAATATCATTATTATAATGCTATGGGTCATATCATTATAACGACTAAAAATGTACACGTTTTTGATTGAGGTAGTTCACTCGCGACAGTCGTAGACAAAAGTATCGCCTTATAGTAAGTAAAGCCCGGCCCGTCCACAAGTTAAATCAAGATTGGGATGAACATCTTTTATTTTCGTCTTTTTCATGCCTTTCGCACCGAACTCGCCTATCTCTCTCTAACAAAAACGGGCCGGGATTCCCTTGACTAGTACCAGTACGGATCATTAGATTTTTTTCTATTTTAGTTTAGTTCGTGAAGCAGAGTTTTGAATAGATCACAAATTTTTCGTTGTTCCAAATAAAATCGAATACGCTTTACCAAAAGTTAAAGGTTCTCAATGCTTGAAAATATTATTTTTGTAGGAGACTGTACACAACACATGTAAACTTTTAAAAATCAATATCAGTTTAACACAACGATCAAAAAATTTAGGTTTTTTTTAAATTTTCTAATACTTTAATTTATATTGCATTAGTTTTTTTAAAAATCGTAAGAACCGTTTTTGAGATATTCCGAAATGAATGCACGGCTTTCATACATGACAGATATCGACAATGTTATTTATGCACAATTTGATTGTTAATTTCTTGTTTCACGGATGATAAAAAAAATCGTTTTTTTTAAGGAAGTAGATAAAAGACACTTTTATTAACCCCATATTTTAATTTCATTTATTTTTTAAGAAAAGCTGTTTTAACTTAAGGAACCTAAAAAATATTTTGTGTTAAATAAGTAAGATGAAAATTATTTTTATTATATTACTGTTAAATGCAAATTCATTAGTCTTATACTGCGCTTGGATACTAAACTTCGACTTTTTGCTCAAAGGTCCCATTTTAGCAGAATGGGGCCGAAGCTTAACCTTCGTTTTAATAACCATTAGTCTCGTCATCGGCAAAATTTGAAATAAGTTAAAGAGAAAGCCCCGCTTTTTTAACACCTCCTTGACTTTTTTGCGGTTTAAAAATTGCATTTTTTATTTATACCTTTTTATACAAAAGTCTTTTGTAGATTACCGAATTGCAGCACTAGGTTTTATTGGTAACTCAAATTTTAAAGCAATAGTGTAAATTTAATACATGATAGCAGGTGTAACATGGATCATCTACACCATATTTTGGACCAAAACCTGACCTTGGATTGACCAAAACCACAGCACCAGCGAAAACCAGGGAATGGATCCGAAATAAACACGAGGAATACTGGGAAGACCTCAGTAGAATAAGACATGGAAAAAGCTTCATAAGGGGCCCATCCAAAAGAAGGAAGGAAGAACTACTAAGACAAAGTAGGAAAAGACTTCGCATAACAATAGGGTTGCTAACAGGGCACGATAACCTAAGAGGACACCTACACGAGATAGGCTCATACAATGAAGACGCAACTGGCAGAATGTGCGACGAGGGGGAAGAAACAGCGTACCATATACTGTGCGAATGTGAAGCGTTGAATCACAAAAGACAGTCATTATTTGGGCAACCGACATTGAGCCCACGGAAATATATCAACCACAGGGTTATACAGACTTGTAAAAGGAACAAGACTAATGGAAGGATTGGTATAAAAGATAATGGGAGATTAGGCACAAAAAGCCCAAAAGGCTGCACTGCCTCCGGTAGTGAATAAAGAAAGCTCCCAGGAAGAAAAAGAAGAAGAAGAGGCGTAACAGAAGTGACAGTCCTCAGCTGACAATATACTTTATAAAGTGTTTTGCCGAAATTAATATAGCACAATTATCAATTAATAAAAAATTAAAATATTTTTAAATGTAGATCCAGAATAACCTTATTTTAAAAATTAAAAAAAAACAACCAAATAAGATAGCTCTACTAAAAATAATTTCTTAATACTTAGAATTTTAGGGCTAGATAATGCTTACTTATTTTGTTTATAGAAAGAAAAGCCAAAAATACCTGCGGAGCAACTTGGGGTATCATCGGAACCAACCACCGACCAACGCATTATCATCATCAAAATTCGCCCAAAATGTTTTAATTCCAAATTATTTTAGATGCTCTGATTTATCGGTATGTCATTGTCCCTCAAAAAGTGAAATTTTAATAAATAATACGTTGGCACGGATCGATTTTCTTTAAATGATAAAAAATAAAAATCTACAGTTTCACAGATTGTGAATGTCGTAAAATTGATTTTACTTTAAGTAATTTAATACAACATAAAAACTTTCCACAAAAATTAAAATTAAACTTTTAAGCGAAATTTTTTAAATAAAATATAAAACCAAATACCACATCACATAAATGTGAAGAAAACAACCAACTTCCTTTAGTTCATTTTTTCATAAAAATATTTTTAACGTAAAACAAGGTCAAGCGCAATTTTTAACCGAAATATTAAAAAAGTTAGTTTCCTTTTCATTTTAAATAAAAATGGATATAATAAAAAAATAAGTATTTTTTTTAACTTGCAATACATTTTGCAATACGTTTCCTCATAGATTCTCCAATTCCTGCAAAAATACCATTCGGTATCTTCCGGATTTGACGTTTTTAAGTGTCCTCATAAATAATAGTCCAAAGTATAGTTTTAAAAAATGAGTCAAAACATACCCTATTATGTTTGATTTTTTAATATTTTTTTCATGTTCTTACATTTTCCTGTGTATGTAATTGATAAATTGGTATTTACAAAAGGCTAAATTACGTGAAGATAACAAGAGATACGAAATACCAAAAAAAAACTCAAGAAATACATTTTGTTTAAAACAAAAAAATAAATTTAGGGTCGTTCAAAAATTACGTCACGCTGAATTCCACCATTTTGATACCCTCTCCTCCTTCGTCACACCGCGTCACACTCCCTGGATACCCCCTATAAATAGCCCCTTTCGATTTAATAATATTATATATGTACACACTTAATACAAATGACTTTCTATCTTGACAGAAAAATAAAATTGAAAAATCAAGAAAAACAAATCTTCAAAAAAAAAGCAGCGGCGTACTGAGGTAATACCCGTACTCACGCCACTGAGTAAATTATGAAGTATTTTTTTTTACTATCACTAAGGCACTATCAAATTAAGTTCTGATTAAAATTTCGTTCCAAAAACTTCTAGCCTTCAAAAGTTATTACACAAAAACCTTTTTTTAACACCCTGTAACCAATACTCTTAAAGCAAAACTTTATATGAAATAAAATTACTAAGAAATCCACTGTTTAATTTGCTTCCAACCTTAGTGTTACACCCTGTATATAGCCCAACCTAACGTACCAGTTATTTACCCAATTAAAAAAAAGTGAATATAAATTAACCCAGATCAACCCTTTGGGTGCAAAAAATAGCAGAAAAATGTAGTACCTCGAGACAGGCATGTGCGTATCAAACTGATGGCACTATCGACAATAAAAATAAAAATTGATATGGATAAATACGGGCACCTTTACATTATCAGGCAGTTGCGGGAAAATAACCATAAAGAAAAAGCCTTTAACCACTAATTAAAGGAGAAATAATTATCCCTTACCGCCCGAATAAAAAATGTCATAGTTGATGAGGATTTAAAATTAAAATAATGTGCAGAATAGTTTGTTATAAACTGGTCGCGTCGAGCATCTGCCTCTAGGAATAATAATTTTGTTGGAAACATATGCTAGACAGCTATTTTTCATATACTGACGTAATAATTTTGATCGGGAAATTCTTCTTTATCTTAAATAAGAAAAGTGATTTTTGGAAAAAGTAATATTTTTATCAAAACGCATGCACAGAACATGTGACTGCTTAAAAAATATACCGGGTTTCATTTAAAATTGCATGATCAAAATTTGTTTAGAAGTAGGTGATACTGTTTTATTTTCATAATCTTAGGTATTCTTCTTGATCTATTTTCAGCGACTTCGGCAAGGGTTCCGCGAAAAAATATGATTCTCTGAGTCCAGAATTCTGACTGGATTTTCGACTTACGTATTACCGAAAAATAAGTATCGCATGCAATAAGCTGAACGCGGAGCCCGATATAAGACTGCAACTTTCATCAATAAGAACCAGTGGCAGCTCTTGGATTTTCAATTTTTTTTTATCTAAAAAGTGAGACATGAGATCCACACTAAATTTACTAGGCCTTAAGGGGAACACTGGTAAAAAAATGAAATTTGCTAGTAAATAATCGGACTATCAGAAGCAAATCCTCTATTTGTATTTTTTTCGTGAATTTTATCAAATGTTATCGTCAAATATCGTCATATTTCGCTAAATTATCTTGTTTTTCTCGTGCCTGGGG
The DNA here is from genome assembly GCA_019359885.1 of Listronotus oregonensis. NCBI lineage: Eukaryota > Metazoa > Arthropoda > Insecta > Coleoptera > Curculionidae > Listronotus > Listronotus oregonensis. Next base: position 71,755 of record JAHBCN010001861.1, on the reverse strand, counting down.
AGTGGCGCCTCCAACAACACTTAGCATTCTTGACTCCATTCAAAGAAGAGCTGTTCGTCTTATTAATGATCCCACACTTACAGAAAAGCTTCCTTCTGTTGCCCACCGACGGGCTGTAAGGTATCTGTCGCTCTTTTATAGGTATTTTCATGGCTCCAAAGAGTTGGCAAGTATAATTCCTCTTCTGGCAGCTCCAAACAGAGCAACACGTAGTGCCACTTTTATACATCCTTTTACAGTCCAACTTAAGAGGCCCCCAACTTCCAACTTTGATTGTTCCTTTATCCCTGTCCGGACTATGGAACCTGCTACACGCAGAAGTTTTCCCTTTTTCCAGATCTCCAAATATTTAAGTCTCGTGCGAATAAACTCCCTCTTACCACACTTACAGCCACGGTACAGTACGGCCACAGCCTTCGTGGACTGTCCCAAGATAAAAAAAAATGTGTGAAGAGTGAAAATAGTTTCATTCCTTGCATTGATAGCCTTATCTATGTATAAAAATATCCTTTTTATTATTTCATGTTCAAATTCCTTTTAGGTTTTTAATAACATATTTTTAAGTGTATTACTAATATATTTTGTAAAAAATATTGTTATTTATATTGTTATTTGTGCAGCATTAAGAGGGTTCCGTGTTTATTTTTCCTGTTAAAAAGGGTTCCATATGTGAAAAAGTTTGAGAAACGCTTATCTATTTTATAAGTTATTATTATTATTTATAACATTTTTATAACCATTTAACAAATTGTAAGTTGTATTCATTGTAAAATTCTGTTCATTTTATTTGCCGTTTTTTTGGTCAAGCTAATAGCCATTTAAATAAATATTTAATATAGTTTCCACCAACTACTAATTTGCAATGTCCTTAATCGCATGCTTAAGGACTTTGCTTGATTTACATTTGAAAAGGTACAGAACGACTTTTCGTCACGCTTTAGGTTTTGTGCAGGTCAACCCTGAGAACTGGGATTAGGACCATGATATTGCCACACTTAGTTTAAAAAACGAAATGAAACTATGGATGTAAAGTTTAAAAATAAATGTTTAACATCTCACGATTCTGGCTCATGGCACGTAACCTGTGTATAATAAAAAACAGCGATTTAAAATAAGTAAAATTAAACAAGTCTTAAAACACTTTACAATTACAATACAGATAAGTTTACTGAAACACAAGCGAAGTTGAAAGTTGTCTTTTTCATCACATTTCTTTGTCCAAAAACATGTTTACTTGTTTAAAATTAAAATATGTCTTTTCGGATATAAACTTAAAATATGATTTTAAATGACACAATATTCTTTTAAAATTTCTGTTGTTTCTGAATATTCAAAGGGCATGGTTTAAAACCCAAGCAAAGATTGGGAAAACTAGAAGAAACACAGCTTTAACATCTTATTAATAAAAGGAAAATATTTTAAGTATGATTTACCTCCAGTGGCGTATATTGATTATAAAAAGGAGCTAAACTTTCATATTTAAACATTAAGTGAAATAATATAGGTAAAAATTATATTATTATCCAAAATTATTTAAATTATTTTAAAAAGTGGGAGGGTCTCCCCTCTGGTCCCGCCTAATAAACGCCACCGGTAAAGAAAGTTTTTAGTGGTACTAAAAGTTAATGTCTTCTATCCAAGTATTCACAAAAAGTTATTAAAAATAAAAAAAGCATTTTTTGCGGTTTCTATAGGATTCAAATAAGTGTGAACACTGTACGCTTTCAGTTGCGATCCCAAAACTTTGTAGATTTATTGGATAGTAATAAAAAAAGCCTTTTTGTAGTACCAACTCTTCAACTTTTAAAAGCTGTTGAAATAAAAGTACATTTTTAAAAGTTTTTGTAGGATTCACACAAGTTGAACACTGGACTTTTTAGGGAATGAAGAGACTTTGTATTTTGTGCAAATTTTTATTTAAAACAATCCTAGCAGAACGCTTTCGGTATAACCATCATCAGTGGTATTCGTCGTCAAGCTGGAGTCGTAGCAATTTGTGTGAGTAATGTTACATTTTCCCTTATTGGAAAAATTTCCTAATAAGGAAAATGTAACATAACTTACTTTTGTTTTTACTTTTATTTTATTTTATGTAATAATGTGACAGTTTACTAAGGTCCTACTACATGTTTTGTGGGCTCAAATTGCTACGACTCCAGCTTGACGACGAATAGCACTGATGACGGGTATACCGAAAGCGCTCTGCTAGGATTGTTTTAAATAATAATTTGCACGAAATACAAAGTCTCTTCATTCCCTAAATTCTTACGTGCACACAGCCACAACCAGGTTTCACTATAGTTTTTGCCTTATGTTCCCAAACTTTGCAGAATTATTATGTGATTGTAAAGAAAGCTTCTTGTTGTACTAAGCTTAAAATGTCCTCCGTTCAAGTAACCACAAAAGCTACTAAAAATAAAAGATGGCATTTTTGATGGTTTTTATAGGATTCACACAAGAGTAAACACTGTACATTTTGAGTTTGTGTTCCTAAAACTTTTCAGAATTATTTTGTGATTATGAAGCTTCTTGTATTAATAAAACTTATTGTCTATAATCCAATTTAAAACATCTTTAAAAAATAACAGATCTTTATTTAATGGTTTTTATAGGATTGACACAAGAGTAAACACCGTACGCTTTAGGTTGGTATGCCTGATTGTCCAGTTTAATGTTACAAAAATAAAATCATTTTCGCTGTTGCGAAAATAGTCTGCTATAGTTTATTTTTTCTCGGTCATAGGAGCGGCCAAGTTCTGGAGAACAAAAAGTCATTTAACCTTGTAAAAATAACCTTAGTCCTCTTAACCCTCTTTGGAATATGGTACTCATGTAGAGGGAATAGCGTGACCCATAAATATCATATTGGCTAGTTTCTCCAAGCAGAAACCGTGAGAATACCTTTAAAAGAGCTGCAGATTCCCCAAAGCTTTTCTGTAAAAATAGAATCATTAATAAGGCAAATGGCCCTTTATTGAATGGAATTAAAATGCTGAGAATTGTAGGCGACGCGACGTCATTCTCCAGACATGAGAACAGTATTCCTAAAAGGATCCAATTTAGGATACCTGCAGGGCATGCAGATTACAAGGGGAGAAATACTTTCGCTCTCGAAGGAGGAATACGAGTTTTTTTAAAGTTGTGGTTATGAATCTACTTTGTTTATACCATGTACTGGGTTATTGTAGATAGATCTCGAGAATAAATGGTTACCCATCCAAGAACCCAGCGCCCACGGTATAGAGTACAATAGAGTCCCGCTAATCCAAACCCCGCTAATCCGAAAATCCACCTTATCCGAACAGGGCCGGGACAAAAAAAATAATTTTTATAAAATTTTAGAACTAGGAAAAGTAAAGAAAAACAAGTTTTTTAAAGAAACGTCGTACGTTTATTAAAAAAAAATTAATAATAATTTATTTATTTGTTAGACACTTACAAATTATTGACTAGCACAATTTAAAGTCAGTGATTTTCTTCTGACGCAATGCACTAAATTGGCTTTACACGTTTACACCATCTATTGTTAAATAATAAAGGTATATTTAGCGTCTGACCTTTAATATATTAAACATCAGACGCTAAATATGCCTTAAAAAGACAATTACTCAGCATTAGGTGACAAAATTTCGCCTAATCCGAATTTTCGCTAATTCGAACAGGGTTCGATCCCAATTATTTCGGATTAGCGGGACTCTAGTGTATTTAGTCTTTACAAGCCTTTGTGGAAGTTCTTAAGAGAAAAAAGTTGAAATTTTTGTATATGTTCTCTAAAGCTCTTTTTGTTGATTTGTACATATCTTGTGAACGGTAAGATTTAGTCAAACTTTGAATAATGTTTTGAAAGTTTAAGCAGATACAGGACACTTTTAACATAAATACAATTTTTTGACAATTTAAATATAAAAAAGTTACTCGTATGCATTGCAAATAATGCCTTAATGTGTGTAACAGATCCAGAAAGTTTAAAAAGGATATTAAAAATGAACTAAATTCAACTCAAATATAATCCCTAATTAAAATTGCATATGCATTGGCCTAAAAGCCCCCTTCGTCACGGTTGATGTTTTTCTGCCATCAACTCGTGTGGCCACAACAAACAGGTTATGAGCCGTGTCTTTTTCGCACATATGGAGTCATATTTCACTACAATAAATACTGTGTAATGAGCCTCGCATTGTTGTGGCAATGTTATGGCAAATAGGGAAAGTTTATTCAATACAACTTGTAATGCAACATACTTGTATTTATCGTAGTGTGGTGAACTAAGCGCCACTTTACTTTTAAGAAAATTTTAATATTTTGTATATTCTAGAAATACTATATCTATTAGCTTTAGTCAGGAATTTAATAAATTTATAATTGCTGATTACTTAATAAAAAAAAAAATTAAAGTTACTAAGCAAAAAAACAGAAAGATATTTTTAACATATTTTTGTTTCCTCTTATCTCGATTTTTTTTTAATTGAATTATTACAAATAGTCCAGTAAATGAAGGGACAAAGCTGTGGCGCAATTCTTAGGTCTTCGGGGATGCTTTCGTGCGAAAAAAAAATTTTCAACATTAACAGGTGGGGAAGGGCTAAAAATGGCTCCTCAAGGCCCGAAAAATGGGTTTCCCCCTAATATCTACCAAAATATGCAAAATGGAGAATTTTTGTTAAAACAAAAAATGAAGATCGCCTTATAGTCTACAAATATGGTTTCTATAATTTTTTCAAAAAATCGATAGTTTTCGAGATAACGGGAACCAAAAGTCCCCTTATTTCAGCTGCGCTCTACCGCTAGAATGCCGCTATCTTCATGGATTCTCTTATAAGACGGCGGACGAATTGTTCCATTAATCGCGCAATAATGTTCATTTTTTAATTATTTAAAGTTGATCGGAATGGGAAAACCCCTCTAGAATATTAAAAAAAGCGGTTAAAATGTTTTCACAATATTTTGAGAGTATCTCATTAATTTATTGATATTTTTTGAAAAAATGGTTTGTTATTAACATTTCTTTTTTATAATGAGACCTAAGCAAGTGTTCAATAATCCCAGAAAATTTCCTTAACCATCTTTCTTACGTTTTGATAAAAAATTGTTTTGCCAATCTGCATTTTTTGACCATTTTTGGAGTTCTAGAAAATCTGTATGTTATGGATTTTTCGTCGGCCGTTTTTGCGAAAAATATTGGTGTTACCAAAAAATGGTAAGAATCATTTTTGAAGATTTCAAGGTGATCTTTATTTTTTGTCTGAACAAAAATTCTCTAATTCGCATATTTTGGCAGATATTCGCGAGAAACTCATTTTTGGGACTTTGGGGCCATTTTCAGCGGTTTCCCACCTCGGAATCGTGATAAACTTTTTCTCGCTCGAAAGTATCCGCGAATACCTAAGAATTGCACCACAAATGAAAACTGTACAGATTTATTTACAGCTTTGGGTACTTTCAGGTCTTCCTTTACTGGACTAAAACACAAGTTTTTTATCAATATTATATAAGCCACTCGTCCAACGACACTTGGGAACTATTTCTCGAGTCGTATTTATCTTTTTTATTGCTAATACTTTTATAACGACTACATTATTAAAAAAAGTTTGGATGTTATAGTTCACAAAAGACGCAAACTACTTTAAATAGGTTAAATTTGCATCAAAAAATAATTATAGATGTATAAATAAAGGATTTACCCTATAAAATATATAATTGTAATTTGCAACATGGAAAAATATACTAAGAGTCAAAACAAAATTATCTCGATGTAGCAAAATTTGCATATTAATAAACAGCCCTGAATAAAGTACTCTTAAGTTTGTTCCAACACCGCAAAATACCGTTTATTGCACGGTCATGCGCAAGTCCAGTGCAATATGCCCATTCCAACCGTTGAGCGACGGTGTAATTCACGATCCCTTTACTGCTCCAACCAAACTTGTGATCGTTTGTGAATAGTTTCCGAACGATCCTTTCGATCCCGATGAAAAACCGTTTGCGCGTTTCAATTTCATCGTTTTTAAACTGACATAAAACCGTGCAAAGTCGACACTTGCGCCTAAGAAAAATATATTTTTTGATGTCTTACTTAATCAAAATAATATAAAAATGAGAGGCTTTAAAATAAAACAAATGTATTCCTTATAATTAAAAAAAAATAGTCTAATTTAAATTTTCATATAACCACTTTCCGATTCCATACATTTGACTGTTAACTTGGGAAATTTTGATATAACTTTCCCCAAAACAACTAGAGGGATTTCTAGAACACACTGACTTATTATCCTTTCTAAATTGTGCATATTTTTAAAAAGTAGGCAGAAATACGCTTTTTGAATATTCTCAAAGGAAGTAATCCAGTAAGTTCAGGTCTGCTCACCTCGACGGCCAATGAATTCCTAAAAAATTATCTAGCGTCGGTGGAACATTTCCTAAAAGCTAGTTAAGAGTTTGCGAACTACAGCATAGAACATCATGCTGATATAAAGTATTTTTAATGTCAAGTGGAAGTCTATATATAAAGTCAGACAACTCTATTTTTTTTTAAATAAGGGAAACTTTGGTATAATATTTCTGACATATTTGATTTTGAAAATTGCCCATTTTAGAACTTACTGACTCACTTAAGTAATCACTGACTTGTCAAAATATGCGACACCTAATGAGGAAGTAGGAAGTTAAATTTGGAATGTAAGTGGTAATTAAAAAAAAATTCTTAAAGATTTTTTACTATAAAAAACAAAAATTAAAATACTCATCCTTCCGGCTACCGACATTGTACATCTACCTGTTATTAATGATGCCAACAATATGTTTTTTTAGGGTACGTACTTTTTGATTTAATAAAAAATAGAACAATAATTAAATTAATTGTTTTTAAAGGTCTTATATATATATATATATATATATATATATATAATATATATATATATATATATATAATATATATATATATATATATATATATATATATATATATATATATATATATATATATATATATATATATATATATATATATATATATATCTCAATAACCACTTTCCGCTCCGCTCCACCTCAAAAAATCAGGAAAATTTGGCAAAACTAAATTGTTTAGAAATTATCATCTTTGAAACGGCAGTATAAATAAAATGCTAGATATAAAATCTAACTCAACTTTTATTTAAAAAAAGTATAGTTACTAAGAAAAATTTATCTATAAATAATAAAAATGAATGTTTTGTACCTTGGGAAGCAGTTTTTAGGCCAACATGGCAAAAAGTAAGTTTAGCTCTAATAAATAATCAAATAATTTCCTTTAATTTGACGTTAAAAATAAGTTTTTTAAAATTATTTTATTAAGTAACTTTCACTGGAGATACTACTTTCTATGCAACTAAGAATTCAAATTTCACATATATTACACGTTTTGCAAACCCACTGTATATTTTATAAAGAGTTTATGAGTATAAATGTAGGAATATAAAAATTAATAATTTTCGGTTTTAATTCGCAAATTCAAAATATTGCAGGGCAGACATCACAATGCATCTTGCTAATTAAATCAAATACCCCTGCAATTAATTGATGGACTTAAAAAAATACAGTAAACAATATCACAGTAACATTTAAAAGACATACCTACCTTTTAATATCGTTCTTATCTCTAGTGGTTCCAATCAATTAAAAAATAACAAAAACAGTGATCATTATGGAAAAAAATGACAGTTAAAGATAAACTGACTAAAAAAAAAAAGCTGTTGTAGAACTTCGAACTTCGTCGCGTGTTCTCCCTCCCGGAGTCCGGAATTCGGTGGTTTCAATCAGGTGGCCACGGTTCGGCTACTGAAGGTCCGCCGGTTCTTCTGGAGCGCCGCTCTTTTTGCCGGTTGCCGAAGCGCGTGCGAGGGTCGACAGGAGTCCGCCCCTTTACAGGGCAGATGGGTTGCAGAGCCGTCATAGGAAATGTCCAAAAGTCAATAGCTTTTATCTGAAAATAAAAATAATGGTATACCATAACTGTATATAATATGTAAATTTGTTATAACATTCTTTTACCTTACTTTCCCCTGATTTACTAAGATGATCTAAAACTAATACGTGTCCAATTTGACAGTTAATGGCTTTAATTTAAAAGTGCTACATTAGAGCAACTAAGTTTTAAAGCTACAGAGTATAGGTTTAGGCAGTACTAATTTTTCTTTGTTTAGTTTATTAACGCTTACAGCCTAAGTACTAACGTACCGTGGGTATCTACTGTATGTAAAGTAAAAGGCAGTTTAGTACCACGAGATTTCAATAGTCAGATATGTGAAGGGAAAGGAAAGGACTCGGCGGGCAGCAGGTTCTACAGTTAAGACACTCTACGGACCAAGGAACGGACAAAGGAAGATGTTCGGGGTATCTTCAGATGAATGCATGACCCTGGACTTCGTTTTGCCCTGTTGAGAACTGCAAGAGGAAAAATTATACTTTGGCTAATTCTTTCGAATAAACAAAATATATTTATAAGGGTTTTATTTGGATGAAAATAAAAATGCTGTGTTGTGGAAAAAGCCATTCCCCAGATATGGGGACAGTATTTCAAGCAGAATATAGTTGGGATACATCAGAAAGGGAGAAATATTTTCTAACTAAAAGAAAATATCCAAGTTTTTTGGAAGCTGCTATGGCTTTAAATATATTGTGTTAAATTTTAGATGATTCTTTCTTTCGTAGAACTTCACCTCTCATTATGTATAGTATAAGAACTGACAGACTCTTTCCTCGACAACGAATATAATAGTGTCTTGATACATGAAACTGATAATGGTTTTTGGCATTCTAATCCAATATTATTTGTAGGTACTATGAAGGATTTCTTTGCATTTTACCTTGAGCTTGTTTTTCAATTTAGAGTTAGGGACGGGGTTGGCAAAATGTATATTAAAGTAAAAGGTACGGTATTCGTTAACAAAACCATGAATCTGATTAATTCTAAAAGAAAAATCTTTAATCAGAAGAAGAAAGAAAGTTGGTGTCAGTACTTCGCCTTAAGGTATCCCAGTATTGATTTGGTGAACAGAATTTTGTCAACAGAAAAGATCTAAGCAAAAAGTTTAGGTAAAAGATCGTAGGAAGGAACATTGTTGAGCAACGAAGCATCAGCGCCATTTATGAGCAATGTGGTGGAGGCCCTGAAATCGTTTGTGGTTAACTGTTGCGGAGCGGTGGCGCGGCGGCTGCGGGCGGCAGTATTTTTTCCATAGATAGAAGGAGCGAGACGCCGCTCTATAGCTTTATAAACGCATCTCACTCACTTTCTCAATGGATAAAGGCCTGCTTTTTTAATGGTAAAAATGATGTACGCACCGTGTGACACGCCATTTTCCGCTGTTGCTATTGGTCGCGGTAGAATGTGCGAAAGGCGCCAATTTTGTTCATATTTTGTGCTGCTTAATCTCGAAGATTTTTAAGTGTCAACTTTTCCCGCTCAAAGGAAAAAATAAGTTTTTCGTCTAACTATTTGTAACAAAACTCAGTATTTTTTGTTTCTACTGTGCCTTTTTCGGTTTATTTTTTTTTGTGGTGTGGTGGCGGCCCCCTTCTGGTGGCGGCCCATAGGCAACTGCCTATGTTGCCTATGCTTAAACCCGGCACAGCGAAGCATTATAAACCTGTATAATGGTCTTAGGTAGGTCAAGAGCAATAATCTAGACCTTAACAAGAAACCCAAGGGACTTGTTTTAGTTAAGTGAAACAAATAATAGATTTGCTGTGAAGGTACTTTCTGTTACCGATAAGTTTGAGATTTTGTTTTTTAATTGATAAATTTTTCATCATCTTGCAAACAACTAAATGAAGAGATATTTTTTGACCATTTTCGGGGAATGGATTGCACACGTGCGGCCTTCGAGTTGTCTGTAGAAATGTTCTTGTTATAAACAATGTTTAAGAGGTAAGTTTAGTGGTTTATAAAGACAGCGCAATTATAAAATTATTTAAATAATTTTGAAAAACTCAATTTTAAGCCAAAGTGGTTGTATTTTAATGGCTTAAATTCGTCTTCCCTTGTGTTTATCTGTGATATACTCCTGGTAACTCTGTGGCTTTCAGCAGTCCTGATACAGTATTGATACGGCGTAGATAAATGTTTCATCGCCAAATAATGCAAGCTGGGTGTGTGGATAACACAGCTAAAATTGTACGGGCGGTAGTGCTGGGACATCGACTTTGTTGACAATCGATGTCAACATCGAAAGCAAACATCGATGTCTTGTAAACATCGATGTTAAAATTTGAAAGATTGCTACTATTAAAAATAATAAGTTGAAGATTAATTGAAAAATCGGAAAATATTAAAAGATTTTTTTCCGAAAACTTAAACTCATTTTGTAACAAAATATAATAACGTTCTGAAAAATAACAAAAAATAAATAAATTTTGTAACAAAAAATAAAAATAAGTACTCTAAAACAAAGTATTCTAAGATAAATAATTAATAAACATAAACAAATAATTCTGTAACAAAAAGTAAGAAAAGTAAAACTTAATTCAAATCCCACAATTTTTTAGGGACATATTATCTAAAAAAAAAAAAGCTTAGCAAGCATTTTCCTTGCAAGCTATTTCGTTTAGGGGCCATAGTTTTACCGGCTTTTGAAAATAGCCTTTTCATTGGTACGGAGGTACCTAAAAAAGTTTTAAGGCTTTGGTGCTAAATTAGGATTTTAAAAGGAATTTTGTTGCCACCAGACGATAAGATAGAAACTGTGATCGATCGAGAAGACAAAATATGCTACTATGCCAGGTGGGTAATTCCCCAAAATTGAAGGAGTGCGGTAGTGCAAATCACACATAATCCATCCAAGAAAAAAAAGCAATGTTGTTGGAGATCGACTGGAGCGAAAACTACTTATTTCTAGTTTTAAGCAACTTCATGAAATATTAGCACTCAAAAGGTAAACATCGATGTCGCCATCGATGTTTGTGACATCTAACATCGATGTTAAAAACATCGACAACGGTAACAAAACATCGATGTTTTAAAAACATCGATGAACATCGCCCTCTGTACCTTCGGGGACGTCAGAGTTTAACTGCCTAATGACCAGGCACCCTCTACCCTGACCTGCAAGATTCTACGGAAAATTTACTAGGTTACTACAGTAAACTTGAATCTACTACCAAAAACAATGTTTTATATCTTATAAATTTTTAAAAACCTAATTTAATTAAAATAATAGTGCCATGCATTATGAAATTTATTAAAAAAATAATATATCCTTTTGTTAACAGTTATGTACTTATATTGCTGGTCAATCGTTAATTCTGGTTAGTTAATTAATTAATATTAACCTAATTTAAAGGCAAATCAGTTAAATTGTACCCACAATTAAATAGATGTATCAACTTAAAATTAAGATTATTTTTATTTCGCAATCCGACCCTGCGGTATATTTATCATTGACACCATGAAGCGCACGAGGGCTGTAGCGCGTGCCATCCAATTGGCCCGAACCGGAGCCTCTTCGATGTTCGATTGGTGGCACGTGCCCTTGTCGTTACGCATTGGCTCCGGGACGAGACCGGAGCCAAAAAGAACTTCCGGTCTTCGGTCGACGATCCTCTGAGACGGGGTGTGAAGTAGGCGATTATGACGTTCGTAAGAGTTATCGGCTGAAATTTTTAGTTTGGTTTTCTAAGAAGCTTGCCGGGCATTTTTGCTATCTATCTATTCCTAAAAAGAAAAAAAATATATCAAACCACACATAACAGATTTATCTTTAAATTTGACGTCGCAGCTAATTATTTTAGATTGTTTGGTCTAATTATTGTTAACGAAATTCTAGTTTTAATTATACGTAAACTTAAAGTAATAATAAATTAATTTTGGTTTGTGTTATTATTTTAATACTATAAAGAGCTCTTAAAAAATACACAATACATTTCAATTCAATGCACCTTAGTATACAACTTTTTGCTTTACCTACAAAATGAGAAAAATTTGTTTTGTTTTTTTATAATTTTAAAAAAGTAGAGCAAATATTGTTTCTTAGAAAAAACTGTACATGCACACTTATCTTGGAGGTGTCGATTTATCAAGAATACCCGCAGAAAAATATAGAAGGACCTCCCGGTACCTCAGGGGTACAGGACTAGTTTCATCTGCCAAAAATATAAGTTTAATCACCTCAATTACAATTCTTTTTTAATTAAAAAGTCAAAGTTGGGTACTCGCCAAAAATTCTTATTTTTATACTCTCCAAACCGCATCGGTTTTGGTCCCGAGGTATGCTCTGTCAGCACAGCAAGTCTACTATAGTTTTTAAAGATCTAGGTGCCCGGTAGTGGGCCAGGCCAGTTTCGGCTCGTCACACGCAGTGTGTATATTACACAAAATGTTTTAGCGTGTTTCCTCCCTATCATAACTTCGTTATTGTTCCACATAAAGGTATAAGATTTGGTATGTAAATTTTTATAGGTATTCTAATTACTCGTGAAAAAATCGAGAAAGTTATGCTAAGTGGTTCCTAACATAAAATTGCCCATTTTACTACTAACTAACTCACTTAATTATTCACTGACTCATCAAAATATAGGGCACTTCCCGAGGCAGTAAAAACTTGAAATTTGGGATGTGGGTAGGTTTTAGGAGACAACTAAAGGCACAATTCTAAAAACTGCACATTTTTACTCGGATCGCTCTAAAATAAGGGTTATATTGTACATTTAGAGGTATTTTAAAGTTTGCAATCGGATTGAGACTGAGTTTCTGAGGTCGTAACTGTCGTAGAATTTAAAATGCAGGCAGGATTTTATTTTATTAATTAAAATCAGAAAAAGAAAAGAGATCCCACCAAAAACACTTATTTAAAATAAGGTCCAAGTTCCTACAATATCGGCCCCTTATTTTACATAACAGTTTTTGGTTTAATAAAATAAATCTAAAACAAAATTTTTAATAATAAATAATATTTTATAATAAAATGATCTTAATTTTGATATAAAATTTAAGAAATTCTGAGAGGTTTTGGTAAAAATGTATAACGCAGGAAACATGACATTAGCCTAGGCCGGAAAAATATCCATTCTTAAAATAAAACTGTTTGAAAAGGGGGTCCTTATACCCTATGCCTACTATTAATTTGGTTGTATTTAAAAAAAAAATGAATTTAAATATGATGGGTATTTAAAAAACCATATCGGATTCCAAAATAATTGGCATCACAATCTGGTGCATAAAAAAGGGTTACAGAAAAATATTTTAAGATATACCCTAAAATAATTTTAAAAAAGAATATAAAACCAAAATACATTTTTTAAAAGATATTTTTAAAAAAAGTATGCCTATTGGTCAGTTATGTATGTAAACATGATTACTGACTTTTTGGAGCAATACGATACATTTTTGTTCAGTTGTTTTTGCTTTTGTCATTCTCAAACCAAAAGAGACAGATTTTAATAATTTTAAAATTATTAATTTATTAACCCTAAATAGTACTGTCACGCTACCTTGTGCATAATATTTTTAGCTTTATACCTATAAAGTGGCAACGTTAATATAAAAATGCTGATTAAGACATAAAAATTCTAATATTCAGTTTTTTATTCCAAAAAAATTGTTACCCACGTCTTCGGCACACCGGGCGGCTATCAAAGACATTAAAATAGGAGAACGACACCAAGTAATAATTTTTACTAGCGATTTATAAACGTTTTGTTTTCGTTGCCATTGTTACGATGCTGTTGCCAGTAGCGTAGCGCCAGCGATCTAATGGGGGGGGTTTCAAAAATTTTATACAAAAATTTTCAAATTAACCATGATATTATAATCTTAAATCTTAAATTAGGTTATATATTGAAAAATACGGCGGACGGACAGACATATTTTTTTATTGTTGACTCAGACTTTTTTTGACCCAAACAACACATTTTTGATGAAATCCGGAAAAGCTAATTTTATCGTGAACCTAATACCTCTTCATACTGTTGTATGGAGAGGTAGATCACTTTGGTTGTAATACTCGATATGTATTCAGATATACCTGAGACAATTAACTTCAATGACGTCAATTTTTTAGTAGAAGCTCTGTGATAACTTGCTTTTTATGCTCCTCAAATTTCTCGAGTGCTTGTTTCCAGTTGCAAAATTTGGATACTACAAGTTGTCCAAGCTTCTGTTTACCTACACCAGCCGATTTATCAGTAGGAGGGCATAAAGCACAATATTTACAGTAAGCGCCATCTTCAGTGTCAGAATATGCTAGCCACTTATACTTTCCGAGCCACTGAAATTGAAATTTTAAATTTCTGTCTCCACTACTGGGAAAGTTAAAGTTTATCTGTGGAACCCACACAGTATTTAAATCATTTATTTTCTCTTTTGGAGTACACAAATTCTCGTTTTTTAAGACAGCAATATCATTATTATTATAAACATTGGGAGTAGGTAACTCTTTGTTACCTGTCATATCACGACAACTACCCTAAAATAGAAAAATAGTTTAAAGTTTTTGAACACTGTACAGGACATTGTACTAAATTGAAATCTACATAGAAACCGCATTTCGATAGCATGAACCGTTTACAAGTGAATAAATAAATAAATAAACATTCTTTTTGAATATTTAACCACTCACTTTAACCTTTTACAACTCCCGAGTTTCTCGCGAGAACGAAAAATACATTTGACCCAAGTTGGACTAAAATTTATACAGACAGGCAGTTTCTTATACTTAATACGAAACCTCAATTACATCATCATGCCAAACCATTCAAGCACTTTGTGCTTACCTCTGTACTTTGATCCGTAACGATTATATTCTGAATTTGATGCCTGTCTTGCTCTTCATTGTCTTCAGTTAAATTATTTTTTTCAAAAAATAATTTAGCAGTGAGCTTTGATTTAATCGCTTTGCCATTTTTCTTCAAAAGATTATTACAAGCCAACTAAATCTGCATTAAAAAGTAGCTTTACAATCGCATATACCGCCCGCATACACCTGTACTGCCTGCCCACGTGATCATACTTGTTGGCGCTTACCGCCAGCCATTTGGCGTTAATTTTTTTTGTCTCATGGGGGGTTTCAACCCCTAAACCCCCCCCAGCGCTACGCGCCTGGCTGTTGCTACTGCTGTTCGTAAATTGTTCAATTTATAAAATTGATGTTGGCATACTTAACCTTTAATTTATGGTCCTAGTGTCAGAGTCAATACTATTACTTGCCACTGAATCCCTCCACTTTTGTTAACGACACCGAAACGTCAACTGAAAGCGGTAGCGACAACGTCGTGTATAAATGGTTACATGAAATACCATCAGTTTACACTCTTTTTTGACTTGGCAAGTTTTTAACTGACCTGTCTGTATTAATGAATGTTCTGTTTTTATTATAATAGGCATTATTTTCCATTATTATAGAGCAATCAGTAAAAAGCTGGCCAAGTCAAAAAAATGGAACAAAATTGTGGACAGATATTGGTCTAATTTTAGATCTTAGTACTTTGAGAGGCCAAGATTTTTGGATAGAACCTTGGCCCTTATTTTACATATAGTACATCTGGCTTTTTTCTGAGTTCAATAAATAAAAAAAGAGGGAGGGGATCTCATGCCTTTTTTCACATTATTCTGCTCTTTGCTCTGTAGGTAGAACCTTACCTTTAGACTGAACATGAACTTCATTAAAATGAGCAATTTTCGTAATTCATATTCTTTAATCGCTCCTGGTTTGGGGTGTGATAGGTAAGCAGTAGCAATTTTTTATTGTTTAGTGAATAAATCCTACCCATATTTTAAATTTTAATACAGTTATGACCTCAGAAACTCAAGTTCAATCAAATTTCAAACTTTTGAAATACCCCCTAAATATACGATATTTCCGCCCCAGTTTTAGTTCGCTCCTAATAAAAAAATGCCATTTTCAGAATTTGTCCTTTACTTGTAGGTAGCTTTGAACCTACTTATGTACTAAATTTTATGTGTTTGCTTCTTCGGAAAGTGCCTCAAAATTTTGATGAGTCAGTGCAGGGCCGCCGCCAGAAAAAAATGTAGAGGGGGCCAAAAAGTTTAAGTTAATTTACTAGTCTAAAAAAGAATTGAATTAAAAAAACTTACCACAACTTTAATTTCTAAATAGTTATTATACTTATTTAAATTCCTAGGCGATATTGTAAAATTTAAGGATTTAGACGGGAATTGTTTTATTTTAAGTAGTTTTTAAAAACACAGGGGGGTCGACGGACACCCTCCCCCCTGCCGGCGGCCATTGAGTCAGTGACTGAATGAGTGAGCAAGTGAGTCAGTCAATTAATTAGTAGTAAAAGGGGCTATTTTGAAAATTGGATATCTTTGAAAGCACTAAAGATAATTTCCTTAGTTTTTTCAGAGGTCATTGAAATACATTGAAAATTAACATACCCTAATGTAGAACGATAACGAAATTATGATAGGAGAGAAAACATGCTAAAACATTTCGTGTAATAAACACATTTACTGCGACTTTCTGCTCTTTTACACTGAGAAGACATGGACAGAATTGCTTTTAAAATACAAATAGTAAAATTCCGCATTTGAAAATTTTTAACATTTATTTATAGAATAACTTTCTATGTAATAATTATGGGAATGTAATTTTATGGCGATTCTCTGCTTAGTTTTATACATTTCGTGCATCATCAATTTTTTAATAACTCTGAAATATTACGGTTCTATTTAAAATAGAGGAAAAAAGATAAGGAATGCCTTACAGCGCAGATATATTGTTAATGTATGTTTCCTTCCACGCGGCCGCCGCATGCGGCTGACGCACTACGTTAGCCGCAAAGCACTCCTACTCATGTTTTTAAATGTGTCTGGTTTGTTCCGAGCGGCCGTCGTATGCGTCCGCTGTCAACGACTGCGATTGATGCGACTGGACTGCTGAAGAAGCAGTGTAGCCGCAGTCGTGTGTGCGTTTGATATTTTGTTTGTGTTGTTTTGTGTGGAATGTCTGGTGTTCTTTTTAATTGTTGAAAATTAAAACTTAATTTTTGTAATGAGGTACTGGATTTTTTATTACGTATTTAAGAGCTTTTAGGATCTCAAATAAAATGATGTTTCGCACTTATTCGAAAAAATCAGTTTAATGTTTTCCCAAGATCCTGCCAAGAATATATTGTCTGACTCTCTCTAACATATGGTTTCTTATGAAAATTGCCATTAATATAAATATTTCGAATAAGTGCAATAGATTATTGGTTTTGGGAACTTAATAGCTCCTAAAATACATAATAAAAAAATCCAGGGCCGTATTAAAAAAAAAACTGTTGATGATGGCAGCTCAAAGACGAAACGTCGGTGTATAAATCTAATAAAACTATCTTGTAGAACAGAAAAAGTAGCAATGGAAATTTAAAAGTTATTTTGTTACATCCATTCAAATAAAGTCATAAAAAATAAAAATGAAATCGCGAATAATCGGTTTTTTCCAAAAGTATGTATTCGAAATTTTCAAAGTTCTAAGGTGGCATTTTGATTAGCATCAAATTGTGCAACTTTTCCTTCATTTAACCGACCTCGTATCTCTTCAAATTTCCGAGATCCTAATGATAAGACTCGAATTTGGGACACCCTGTACAGATTTACCTTAATACAATGGCTAATTTTTCCTCTGGGGTTATTGGATATTCAACCCTGTTGTATGGCTCGGAATTTATATCGTCTTTTATTAAGTCAAGAACTAAACTAAAGTGTGCTTTATTCAGTCTAAAATATTTTCTAAATTTTACTTCATCCTGTTGCAGATGTCGATTTATTATTGTAGTATAACAACCCTCATCGCGTCTTTGATAGGGGCATTGCTATGTTTCAGGTTGGCTAATTGTAATAGTATTTCTTCATCCTCTTTTTCTTCTAACAATAAATATATTGCTAGATCATCCATCACGACTCTTACCAAAGATTTCCCTTTACACTAATAATTTTCTATCGCGAGTTTGAGCCGCGGTCCCAAGAAACCACCTGATTAAACGGCGGCCGCATGCGTTAGGTTCGTATTTGCGATGTTGCGTGGAAGGAACCACACCTTTAGACACACACTAAATAAAAAGTTATGATCATTGAAGGGTATGTCGTCTCGTAAGTGCTCTTTAATATTCTCTCCGATCAACCGTTTGCTGTTTGACAAACGTGGATCTGGCTGCTTGTACTAAATGTAATTTTTAAATCTTGGGGTTGCGGCTATTCTGATTTGTGTGTTTGGTCGGTCTAAAAAACTTATGATTTAATTTTAGAATTACGAAAAAATCAACCTAAAGGCTTAATGTGGTTATTTGCATAAAGAAACACCAATTTAGTTTTTCTGTTTAGTTGTGTCACTGACAGAACTAAACCAACAAAAACTGAGACTAGCGGCCTATGCGTAACCGAATATAGCTTCTTACAAAAAACATTTTCGATCATACTGATGACGTTTTAATTATTTTATACTACAGTATTTACATATAGTAAAACGCTTATCATCTTTTCTTTTTAATGTTTTTTTACTAAAGATATCTTAGAATGCATAGACCCGGGGTCCGAATTTGTATTATGCAAAAACTGATAAAACTTGGTAGGGAGGTTATAATTAAGTTTATTTTTTATTTCAAGTGGCTTTGTAAATATAAAGTTCAATATAATGGCATTAGTAAAATATTTAAAAAAAATTATATATCTTTTTTAAACTCTTAAAAGAAATGACAAGTACCAAAGTTTGATAATTATTCCACCAAGATTAAAATTAAACTTCCCTTTCTCTTTCTAACCCTGTAAGTAGAATGCTTAGTAGGTGTATGCCTTAGTATAATTCTTTTAAATGTAAAACATGCCATCTTTTGGTGTTTAATTTAGTCAGCCCTTTTGATTATTTTTTTAAAATAAAACTTTTACACCACATTCAAATAATAACGGCTTAAATTCTACATGCTAAAAACAAATGGACAGGTAGTCAGATATGACATTAATGTAATTGTTGTTTTCTTTAAGCCGGGTGTTATAAGGTCGGATTATCTATACTTCTCTGGTTTTAACTTCAGTTTTCTGAAATGTGGTAAACTAAAGATTGTAAACTAAAAGATAGATTTTTTAAAAGAAAATAGAGAAAAAATAGGAATGTGAATCTTAGTTTAATCTTAATATTTTTTTGCTCAGTTTAAAGTAAAAAGAATTCTATTAACGCGAGATACATGTATTTTCAAAAATATTCGTACCGAAAACAGCCAACTATTAACACTTTTAAGCGATTAGAACATTTCTTTATGCCACTATGAATCTGTTGTTTAACGACTTGATTGTTCCGTTTTTTGGCTTTGATTTCTTCCAGGAAATCGTTTGCCGCTCCCTTTCCAACGCTTGCGGCAACGAGCTTTCCCAGGCTTTGTCAGTGGAATTTCTGGATTGTCGGGCTCGAAGCCCCGGGAAATTCCGAAATTTTCACAAAACTTAAAATTTTTAAAAATTTTCTTATCGGTGCAAGGCAAAAAATGGACGTCCGAAGGAAACTGCTACTGGTATCACGCATAACCGCTTTTCGTCATTTCCTTCCGCTGAGCGCGCAACCATCTTCCCCTTAGGGAAATTCCTCGGCGTGGGGCTCTCAGAAAGAAACATAAGAATTCGTTCACAGCGCTAGCCCCAGAAGAAGGACTCCATCGTTTGGCTTGAGTTTCTTCTTGACCCCGATGGTAAAAACTTGATACATCCTTCAGCCGCCTTCCCGGAAAAAAACATGAGTTTTTTTATCGCGAGCACTTCACTGATCGGAGGTCAAATAGGAACTGTTTAACCACTTGCTGTAATTGATAGCCCAGAATACTGATTCATATCGATAGTAGTAAAAAGCACATCCATACCTTAAGTTTTTAGTTTTTTTTTGTTTCTTAAAAAAATATTTTAAGTCAAT
Organism: Listronotus oregonensis; assembly: GCA_019359885.1. Lineage (NCBI taxonomy): Eukaryota > Metazoa > Arthropoda > Insecta > Coleoptera > Curculionidae > Listronotus > Listronotus oregonensis. Next base: position 51,887 of record JAHBCN010001861.1, on the reverse strand, counting down.
TAATTATGTTTTAAATAATGTATTTTAAAGTAAAATTTAATTTAATAGTAATTTAAAATATAATTATATATAGATTGATGTTTACACTGTTGTCATTTACCTTAGTATTTAACTGAATTTTTAACATCAAAATAAAACTTAATTATAACCTTTCCCCTACATAGTTTTTTTTTTATAAAATATAAAAAGAAAAACGGCAAAAATGGTAGTTTTAGCTGACTTATATATAAAGGGTTGGGTATCATTGAAAAGGTAATTTAATTAGCAGTCAACTGGTAAAATAGTATACAGGGTGTTTTAAATTAAAAAAAAACAAGTTTGTATAATAACTTAAAAAGCCTAACTGGTAGAAAAAAATCAATACGCCACTAGAATCTACGTAAAAATCTACAAAATATTACTTTTTAAAGTTTTTTTTCTACCTCCAATAATAAAATCAAAACGACGTTTTGAAGTGGTCTGCCTCAAAAAGTTATGTGGTCATTGACCTGTTGCCAGTGTTAAGTCAGTGTTGGTAAATATTCATGTGGGGAAAACAATATTAGTGACTAGTTCATATTGTTGTCAATCAGTTTTAATGTATATATAAGCGTCTGTATTCGTCGTCTTTTTTTACCAAAGGTAATATATTTTTGTATATGGTACCGCTCTTCAACCAGTTGAAATTTAAAAGCTTCCTTTTAATGTTGTTTTTATATTATTTAAAACAACCCAAATTTTCGATTTTTGCATACAAATTATTTTCTATATTGCATTTTAATAGTTTTAAATAGCTGCCTTTAATCCCCGGGCGATAATGTCACCCTAATGTAATAAAATTGCTTTAATTTTGTTTTTGTGCAGATTTAGATTATGTGCGAATTAATATACACCTGCACGTCGTTTATGCTTCCAATGTGGCCCAAAATTTTATCTTTAAAGTAAAAAGTAACTTTTAAGTTCTTTTACTGATATACAGGGTATGGCATAACGTCAAAAATGTATTAAAATAGTATATTATTTAATGAGCATGTAATTATAGCTATTATAGCTATTATACTAACTATAAAACTTTATAACTATTAAACTAAACTTCATCAGAGTGAGTAATAGCTGTTACATGCGAGTAGAATACTATACTTTTTCTACGACTTATCTTTTATACAGTGAGTTACATAGCTGTTTAAATTACCTTTTCAATGATTTATCATAGCTGCATTTTAATTGAATTTTTCGGAACTTCCTATTAAAAGTACATGAGAGAAAAGAAGAAATATACCTGCCCAAGTACTTTTTAATTTGTTTTACAATTTTACCTTAATTACCAAACTTGTGATAGAGATACAAAGATATGAATATTTTAAAAATTTTCTTTATCGGTGATTTTTTATTTACCCGCCAAACTTTGCATAATAAAATTCTATTATATTCAAATCAAAATATTGCGTCAGTTGTGAATAACATTGGTTGCCATAGTACCGTAAAAACAGATGTCAACCAGCAATTTTTCTGTCAGGCAAAGCACACTATTATTTTTATACACTTATCTTCTAAGGTCACAGGATTGTGAAAGATGAACTTTTTTTCTCTTCAAATAAATTAAATTTGTTAATAATTCTTATTTTTTTTTTCGATATTGACAATTATTAAAGGTCGACTTTTTGAAACTTAGATATGTTAGACAGTGCTTATTGACTTTTAAAGACGTGTATATGTGCGTTTGATGCTACTATGTAGAGGTCATCGAACGCGTGAGTAATAACCCGTGAGTAATGGATCATTACTCACTGGTAGGTAATAAGTGTTATTATCTATTCAAAATTATTTAATAATAAGCATATTATTAAAAACAGCCGTAGAAAAATATTTTTAATATGTTTTCATCATCTGATTTGTAAAAAAAACCTTCTAATAAGAAACAATAAAATTAAATTTTGCTGCAAGTGGAGACTACCCTTTAGCGTACATTTTTTGGGTCGCTGATTTCGAATCTTGGAGTCCCTCAGCTCGGAATTTATGGCATCAACCCTAAAAATGCAAAAACACCCTTTTTAGGGGTATTTTGCAACAAAAATCTTATAAAAACCCTATGAAAATGCTCTTTGGGCACCTAAAAAATACTACCAGGGTACTTTTTTTGGGTCTCTTATTCCGAATTTTGGGCTTCCAAAACCTTGAAACTCCAGCGTTACCCCTAAAAAGGAAACCATCCTTTTTCAGTTTTTTTTTAAGAACAATCTTATGAAAAATTTCTAAAAATTATTTAATATTGATAAAAATTAGTAATTTTCATTGTAATTTATTGGGAGTGAAACAACCTTTAATCATCCCTTCAATATCGTACAATTAAAAAAAATGCAAACAAAAACTTTTTTTGCTTTTCGCCTTAAATTTTGAATAAATAGCCATTTTACGAGCAAAAAAATATTTCCCTCCCCTTAAGGATTATAAGTACCCCTCGCAGTCCTTTTGGGGGGCTTAAAAATATCCAATATATACTATAGGTGTCACAAGAACATTTTTATAGACTTTTATAAAAACAACCCCTGAAAAGGGTATTTTTTGCCCTTTTAGGTGCGATACTGGGGTTCAAGGGTTTCGGGACCCCTAAATTTGGAATCAGCGAACCAAAAAAAACGCACCCTAAGATCATATACTAGGCTTCCAAAAGAATTTTTTTATAAGTTTTTTTTATAAAAACAACCCATAAAAAGGGAGTTTTTTGCCTTTTTAGGGGTGGCGCTGGAGTTTAAAGGTTTCGGGACCCCCCGATTCAGAATCAGCGACCCAAAAAATTTACCTTGGTATTTTCTAGATGCCTAAAGAGCATTTTCATAAGTTTTTTACATAAGATTTTCGTTGAAAAATCCCTTATATATGATAACAGCGTATTTTTATTTGTCTATTCTATAAAATCGTCATCTATCCATCATTTTCGTTAGATACAATTATAATTATAATTATTAATACAATTGTACAATTATACTAACATTTATTGCATGATAACTAAATTCACAAGTCATGCAATAAATTGCTAAAGTGTAAATTAATAATAATGATTTTTAGAAAAATGATAGATAAAGCATTGTTTTACAGAGTGGTCAAATAAAAGCATGCTGTTCCTTTCTATTTTTTTATAATATTGTTTCAAGATGTTTTTTTGAAATGTAAATTAAATTTTGAACGTTCTCGACAAAATGGTGAAATGTTTAGTAGGTATACACATATTAGAGTGGCAAAATTTTCTTTGCAATTTAAGTACAATTTTAAATATGAGAGAGTTTTGATTTTGACAGATTGCAAGTAATAGGTGTTATTAGAAACAGAATATTTGAAGTGGCGAATAAAAAAAATCATACTAAATGAACTGGATTATTGAATGCATTAAATTTTGTATGGACAACTTGTATGAGTCACAGGTAGGATTGCCAGATGGCTGGGAATTTCGAAAAAGTCCCGGAATTTTGCGTGTGCTCCCGTGTCCAGTAATTACACAAAATTACGTCACTACGGGGCGACGCAACAAGAAAATATTGCCGCGGTCTATAGGTATGTGTTTCTTTTATTAGTTTGGAGACTAACTATAACTTTTTATCTATGACTGTCTATGGTATCGTGGGTATGTATGCAGTTTGTTAGTTAACAGATTTCACAGAAAATAAAGGTATGTTGTACCTAACTAGTAATTTTGTAATATTTTTCTCTATTGCCCGTTCAACAGCCAACATTTTTAGATGGATTTCGACTCTAAAACTAAAACTTTGTTTGTAACCCAAGAAATGTCCGGGAAATGATAAGCCCGTATCGGCAACCCTAGTCACAGGTATTCGCAAGGATGGCTTAACCATAAGGATTTGTTCGCGAGATACTGTTTTTAACTTCTGGTTGATAGCAGTTCTTTCCCCCGTGTTTAATCCGCCTATCCTCGCAATAATGAAACGGTTTATGTATGTCACGTTTGTGTCAACTTACATACTAATCGTTTAATATACTTTTAAGTTTAAATTCAAACGTAAGGTCTTTGGGGAGTTAAGAATTAAAACGAAAAGATAATCTATAAATTAAATTTTCCATTTAATAAGATATTAGCTGTTTTCATCGTTGTGCCATTTGACCTCTTCGCCAAAAAATAAACACAATGAAACGTTGAAAATTCGTTTATTTAGGTGCCCTACAAATATTTTAAAAAGAACCCTTATTATTCTTATAATATAGTTTTTTTCAAATGTTTAAAATTGTAAAAATTTCGACAAAGCTTGTTATAAGGAGAATTGTAGCTAATAAAATTCTACATAAAAACGTCTTAAGACTTTTTTTATGAAATTATTGGTTTTTGACAAACGACAAGATAAACCTACTATTTTCCACAAAACCACCGGGGTATAGTTCTATAGGCCTGTTTTTTTTTGGTAACCTAATTTAACCTAACCTAACCTAATTTACACTGAAGTTAAAATATTCTTTGTAAGTTATTTCTGGTTATTGCAGCCAGCCTTTTGTGCAGTGGCAAATTATAATATTGAGTAACTCATCGGAAGTTGATGGCAAGAGATTTCGAATAGGTTCCAGCTTATTCTTGGTAATTGCCTAGTCCCAGTCTTCAGAATTTAGTTCATTTCCAAGCTTTTTCGAGAATTAAAAATATAATCTTAATACTTAATGCTAAGACCTCCTTGCAAAAAGGGGGGCGGAGACAAGATTCGCAGGGCCAGAACCGGTCATCGGTACATCTAATAGAATGGCCAAGCAGTTCATATCAGCTTGGACACAAAATCTTCGGTAGTGGCATGGACTGCCGGGTCTCAGACACTCGAAGGCTTTTATAAGCCCACTGAACCAACAATGTACTGTCAAACTGCTGGGACAATCAAGGGTACACCTAGTTGGACTGTACACGGACACTGCAGATTGAAATACCACATGCACAAGATCGGCCTATCGGAAGACGCCGAGTGCCGCAGGTGCATGGAGGAGGATGAATTGGCAGAACACATACTACTCGTATGTTCGTGCCCAGCGGTGGTACGACTCAAGATTAGCAATCCTCGGCAATGACATTGTTGCCGGGGGAGGTAAAAGGTCTCTCTTCCAACAGGATCATCAGATTTTTTAGATGTCTGGACCTGCTGGGAGTAATATAAAAGGGTGTGAGCCACAATAGACCGATCGGTCGCGGTGGAAGGGTGTTATACCCACTCACCTTAAACCTAAACCTAAACCTAACGCTAAGGGTCTCCTAAAATTGTTGGTGCAACCGGTCATAAATATCTTAGGGCATAAGGGCTCTGTAAGGCGTCAAATTTAAGCTGGGACAACAATCAGCAATTAAGACGGTGACCCGATTAAAAAAATCGCCAAAAAATTTGTTAATGCATTTTTGCAACCTTCACGTCAACTGTTAAAAAGTAAATCTTTTCCTTTATGATTTAAATGTAATTGCACTAATTCATCCATTTGAGAATTAATTAATAAATTGAAAAATCTGCAATCCAAATAGTTGTTAAACCCTAGCAAAAAACATCACAAGAACCAAAACAATAGAAAAGCCGCGAATCCTCCATTATAAGTGTCAAACACTTGACATAACCATTATTAACGCTCCTCCTGACTAGTGGCGATAGCGGTAGATACTGGGTACAAAGTAATGACGTTAATGCTGACGTCATTACACCTTCCCCTATGTTACCGCTTCTCGCCAAAATAAACCGGTATAACTGTCCTAATAATTTTCAACGCGGTATGTCGCCAAATTTGATGCATGTTGGAGCACCCAGGCAATGCACGTTTTGGGGCCGTTATATTTTTTTATTATTTCCGAAACTATATTTGGTCATTGTTTTGATGTGTGGCTTCACCTATTTTAAATCCTAAAAAATTGAAAAATAGATGGCCTTTTTTTTAAATTTTGTTCTATTTAACGGCGGACTTAGGAATCTCCTAAGTAAAATCCAAAAAAAATCGGTGGTAATTTTTATTTAAAAAATAGGTACATATTTTTAAAGTTTTTTGTCAATAAAATGCATTCATTTAAGTTTAGCAATTTCTAGTGATTTGTTTATATTCTACGTGTAAAAACAAATAATTTCAAAATATATTTTTTTAAATATTAATACCTGAATTTTTGAAATATTTTTTTCCAAAAATTTTTTTAATCGAAAAATTGACATTTTTGATTTTTTCTAAATTATTTTTTTTTTGATAAACCTTTATAAGAATAATAATATTTGACAATTTTAAAAAATAATCATGTTGATATTACATCCCAAAAAAGTGGAGCCACACTTCTAAACAATTACCTACCATATATTTTTTCTACCAAAGTAATTTTATTTATAATCAATCTGTTTTTTACTAAATTACAAAGGTATGCTATTACCCTATTAAAAAAGAAACTAAACAATTATAAATACAATACAATAACTCCTTATTGAACACAAAAGCAAAAATTTATGGAAACAAAAATATAAAAACAGTACAGTGGGCGGTCTTATTACTGAAGCACAAACTTGGAAAATAGTAACAATTTCCTTAATACAGTAGAACCTCGATAATCCGAACCAATGAAAACCAGAGCGATTCGGAGTAGTGAAAAATTCGGACTACTGAAACACGTTTATTTTAAATATTTTAGTACATTATATTTGTACATACAAAAAACAACACGTACAAAAAATATTTAAAACTACTTTTTATTAAAGAAATTGGTGCTTTTGGTTTGTTTAACATTTTTTTGATTCAACAATAAAGCACTTTCTTTTAATCTCCACAGCACTAAGATATCATTGAAAGGAAATTCGTTTTCTTCCGCCCACTTTAAGATCACATTTAAACTATTAATCGCGGTTTCTTTTTACAGTCTTTAAATTACTAGTTTCCCGATGCTCTTCGTCGTCACTTATTTCCACCGTACATCTTCAAGCGGCAATAATGCTTCATCATTTTCAGTCCAAACTCTAGTTTCTTGGCCACTCAAAGAAGTTTGTGATAAAGACTTAGCATGTCTGAGACTTTCGTTAATTCATTTGGTATTTCCAAAATTTTTTGCCTCACTAAACTCAGCAGTATCAAATCATCAGGATCGTCATTTGACTGCACATTATTCGCTATTTCACCAGGTACCAGTTTGGTCCAGCATTTTTGTAAAACGTGTGGGGAAACTTTCACCCAAGCGTTATGTAGCAGGCACACCGCATCTTTCAGAGAAATATTCTAAGTAATTTGCAGACGTCTTGTTCTTCATTAGAAAGAATGTGTGCCAACAAACTTTTTCTATAAAATAGTTTTGTTAGGCGAATGGCGTTTTCATCTAATGGCTGAATTAGAGCTGTGCAGTTTGGTGGCAAAAAAAGTGTTGAAATGCATCCATCTTCAGTTACAAGTTTTTCTTGTGATCCATGGCTGGAGGCATTGTCCACAAGTAGAAGATCTTTTGCGGGTAGATTTTTTCTTAAGTAACTTCTGACCTGCGGCACGAATGAGTGGTGAAACCGTTCCTGGAATATAGCAGTGGTCATCCACGGTCACGCAATGATTTATATTCAACTAGGAGTGATGCATTCTTAAAAGCTCTTGGACTTTTAGCTTTCCCAATTATTAACAGCTTGAGTTTATGCAACCCATCGCCATTTACGCAGGCCAAGAATGTTACTCTCTGTTTGCACATTTTCTGTCCTAGTGCTGTTTTTCATAAAAGCCTGCCAATTTTTCTCTGGCAGCAGCTTTCAGTACAAAGCTACTTTATCAGAGTTATAAATTTGAGAAGAAGAAATATTTAGATTCTTAATTTTCTCCGACAACTTCAGTATAAAGGACCTAGAGCGCTTTCATTGCAGGATAATTTTTCGCCGCAAATTTTTAACGCAACATAAACCATGCCTGCTTCTAAATTTCGCTATCCAACCCCTACTAGCCATAAAATTATCCTTCCCGTAACATTGGGCCTAAAATTGCTTTGCTTTTGCGGCCAAAATTTCGTATGATACCGGAATATGCCTTGATCTTTCCTTACGGAACCAATCATACAACGATTTTTTTCATTTTAGGATACTCTGCGGATCGTAACGTTTTTCTTTTTCCTAGGACAGCGAAGCAATTCTCGACAAATCTACATTAAAAAAATAGCCGGTATTACAGGACATATGCATCCAAATTACAAATTCTCACCCCCAGATTTTTTGCTTGTGCTTTTTAATACTCTGCAGCAAATGGTTTTCCAGAACACTCACGAATTAATTTGTCCAATATTTTAGACTTTTGCTTTAAAGTTAATGTCACATGTTTGCGTTTTGGAGCCATTTTGCTATACGCGTAGAAGAACTACTTACGACTAAGACATGTACTGTGCATGTGCATGTAAAAAAGGGACGCAACGGACCTGTCGAATGTAGTTAACACTAGTTAAAACTCGCTAAAAAAACATTCGGATTAGCGCATACACGAAAATTCGAACTACAAGATACATCATTATTGCCTTTTTTATATTGGAATTATTGGATAATTCCATCAATTCGGATTGTTGGAGATTTGGACTAATGAGACTTTACTGTATCTATACAAAAAAAACGTCGGATTCGTCAAATTCTATAACATTAGATTAAATAAGTATGTAAAATGAAATGTCATCATTAAACTTACTGGCATCGTAATGTAACTTCAGTTTATTAAGGCCCCCACAGACTATGGTTATTTTCATCCATTCGTATCGCGGCGATTCGGAACGGCGTGTTGAATCGCCGAACTCTTTTGCCCACACATTACAGGTAATTTGGACCGTTTTTTGTGCGTCCTACGGTAACGTTTTGAAGAGAACGCATTTTAAATAAAAATAACAAGTATGAACTTATGCCGCTGTTTCCTTGGCTCCTCTCATGCAAGAAAAAACGTCAATTTTAAATAAAATCCCCAAAACTATCAGTAGGAACGCCATGAGTCGAACCGTCGTTCCAAAAACCGAGCGCCAGTAGAAATTTTTACCGATAATGCGGCACGATGGTTTTGCCCCACAGACATCGGTTTTTGATATATTTTACACGCCGATCTGAATCGCGGCGATACGAATGGATGAAAATAACCGTAGTCTGTGGGGCCCTTTACACTCGTTGTCTCGCCGATTTTCCGGAAGCACTTACAATCTTTATAACAATCTAACATTCTCATCCAAATATGTAAGTTTTAAAACACAGACCATAGTTAAACTGTTTAAATTAAATTCAAAGTTGTAAAACTCCCGAATCCTAATTACAGAACAAAATGAAGTTTGTTCTGCCAACCTTATAAAAGTGAAGTGGACATAAAATAAATTAATATATGTACAAGTATGTGTGCATTCATAATGCATTCAGATTTAAATCAACATTGATGATATCTAGATTTTGCTTGAGATCTATAAACTATTACCCTGTGCCCGAAGAATTAATTACCCATTCAGACTGAAACCATTGATGCAAGGTAGGTACTTTCTTACGGGGCGTAGTAGGTTATTAAATTGTACAATTTTAATTATTCGTCATAGTTATCATTTATCATTAACGAAAAAAATCCATGTTTGCCAAAAGTTTTCTTTTAAATTCTTAATTACCCATTACTATGCTGATGAAGACCTGTAATAAACTTCTCGGTTGATAAACTTTCAGAATTTTCCGTTTGATTGGTTTCTATAAAATCAGCACATCTGTTGACGTTCAGTGTACAGTTTGGAAAAGGGTCTTGCCATGTAATAGCCAACATGGAAAAACTTGATACAGAGTGGATATTGGTTTATATTCCGGTTTTTAATAGAGCTGATTAACCTTTTGTATAAATAATAGAAATTATAAAACATGAATAGGTATATCATAGATCATAATTTTTAATTTTTCTTTGAAGTTTAAGACAACTTTTTTAAAAGATATTATATGTTTAATTTTACCCATTTTTAGAGGCCTGAAAAGTAATATTGAATATTATTCTGGCAATCAAAATAAAATAATTTGACTTACAGTTAAAGGTGTTTTTAAAAGTTTTTTGGGGTAAATTTTTTCTAGTTACAACTTTTATTGCTGCAATGTTTCTAGCATGCAATGTTTCTTGCATAAAGTTTTATTTTAAAGATTTTTAGTTGGAAATTTATTACAGCAAATTGTGTTGACTAGCCTTCTAAAATTTGTAAACAACCTCTTTAATTAATTCTAAAATTTTTAAGTATAAAATAAATGCACAATTTTTCGGTTGCTCATTATAAATATGTTTTTTCTACAAACGTGTTAAAAATTCAATTTTTAACACTATCTGTTACAAAATGTTACTTTAAAGCACTAGTGCCTTAAAGTAACATTTTAAAGCACTAGTGTTAAAAGTGCAATGTCAAATTTTGAAAGGTAATGTCAACGTTTATTTATTTACTAATATTTATATTAATTGTACAATTTAAATAATCGATGCAACCAATACTTTTTCCTACATTTTTTTCCATTTCAAGTTGATTTTAAGTAAAAACTAAAACAAGCTAAAACTGACACGATGTATCAAATTTGCAGTAAACATGCCGTAACCAACCAGCATCAACAACGGTTGTTAGAATGCATTAATAAATGCCAATTTAATAATAATACAATAATTTTTATATATGATGCTATGTAAAACTGTACCTTCCAATTTTTGAATAATTTAATTTTTAACTGCATTATTGCGTTTGTAGAAAAAATATTGTATGATATTTGTGTTAAAAGTACGTTTTAAGGGACTCGTGAGTTTTTTCAAGCCTTAAAATTGTACTTTTAACACTTATATCATAAATAACTATTAACCAACCTTCAACGCTCTTTAGGATAAATTAACTGTATACTGTCAACATATTTTACCATTGGCACTTTAAAAACTACTAAAATATTCACCAAAATAGCCGCCCAGCTGCAAAAAATGGCGCTGGCTGTATCATTTTTGTTTAAAAGCAAAATGCAGCAATTTTTGAACAGCAAAAATTGCGATATGAAAAAATGACAAACATTAAAAAACCTTTTACAGCAAAGCAAGCAAAAAGCCACAACACACATAAAAGTTCTCCCAAATCTGCAAGCGTAACATTTTAGGACTTAATGTGGTGCCTGCCACAAAAAATATAAACTATACTAAAAAATATTTTGCGTCAATACAACAAATAGAAAATTACTAAATTCACATTTTAATGCTCTAGCAAATCATTTTAAATCTAATAGGGTGTTTATGTGTAGTGATCTATAACCTGTCAACACAACTATGTCCTATGCGGTTTCGGTACACCGATTTTACTTCACCCCACAATGTGTTACCATTTGTCTATTATTCCACATAATAGGTATTGTTTGTTAGCAGATAATATGTTATATCACTCTTGGGTATTGATAGTTGCACGACATGATATATAATATCTAAATGAATCAAATTACTTTTTCAAGATTTTTATAAATAAATAAAAACAGTTTAGTGTTAAACATAAATTTTTATTGTTATTCGTTTTTACATAGGTTTCAGTAGAACTCATAAGGGTAAATATGTCTGTCTGTCACAGTCTCTTTATGGTTTGGTATGGTTTAATAAAAAAAAAACATTCTTTTTGCATATTTTTGTCACTATAAATTAGTAAAGTATACTGCACGTCTTTTGAAGTGGATAATTGGAATTATTTGGAATAAAACAATATATTATTATTAAAATTTTTATTTCTAACATAAATGTTGATTTAAACGACATATAAAATGTTCATTATTAAGTTGAAAATTGAGGGAAAATAAAATATTGCAAAATTCTTTAAAAATCTCCGAAATGTCAAAATATTGCGGATTTTGTCGGTTCAAATTTGAAATCAATATCTCGTAGGATTTCCTCTGCTTCTTAAGACTGCCTGTACTCGTCTGGGTACGCTTAAAATCAGTGAACGTAAAAATTGTTGATCCAAAGCTTGCCCCTCTTCTCTTAAGGTCTCAGAAAGCTCTGGAAGTGTCTGTGGCTGAGAATATCTAGGATTAAGTTGTCTTTGGAGACGATCCCAGACGTGTTCGATCGAATTGCAGTCTGGCGATCGTGGAGGCCACTCCATTCGAGTAATACCAAGCTCTTCTAGAGCCAAATTTACATCTTCTGCTCTGTGAGGACGGGCGTTATCATCACAACTATGAAATCTAGTCCAAACTCTGGAGCAAATGGAGCAACAATCAGAGGAATAACTAACGTGGCATATCTGTGATTGTTTCTTGTTTGCCCAACAAGAATTACTAAGTCCGTGCGGGAGTGCAGAGATATGCCTCCCTAGACAGTAACAGACCCTCCAACATACGCAATACTTGCAGCCATATTTTGTTCGAGGTATCTTTCCCCACCCAAGTCAGGGTACGGCCATCTGAATGGTACAAGACAAATCTATACTTATGTGTGAACAAACAGTTACGCCATTGTGCTTCTGTCCAGGCCTGATGTTGATAAGCCCAAACTCTACGGCTTAAACGGTTGGCCCTTGTTAACAGAGGATGCCTGGCTCTGAGTCCACTTTCGTGCAACCGTCTACGAATTGTTGACAAACTTACATGGATGCTAGTATGCGCCCGTAGTCTAGAAGCCGATAATGTGCGATTTCTTCCAGCTGTAGTAATAATGAAATGATCCTGTCTTCTGGACGTTGCTCGTTCTCGACCACCTCTGTGTCGTATATTGGGTCTTTCTGTTCCTAGAAAACGATATCAAGCTCTACTAATGACATTTTGAGAAACATTAAACATTTGGGCCACTTCTTGTTGAGTACGATTACAATGTTGCAGAAGGGCCACTACAGAGGAAAATTTTTCGGAAGAAAGTCTTCGTTGTGGCATAATAAGGCACTAGAGTACTGTACAATACCAAACAGACGCGTAGAATTGCTTTTAAAACTGAATAAAATCGAATAGCATTTGTCCGTTTCAGAGAATATGTTTGTATAAAAATACCGATCGATAATTTTTTACAAATATCCAAAAAAGCCACATTTTTCGCTTATCAGTGCAACACAAAATGTACCGGAAAGATTATAATGTTGATATCATTCACCAAAAAAACGATGAACTAGAAAAATAAAACAAATTATATAGGGGCAATCAAAATATCCACTTCAAAAGACGCGCATTGTATTTCTTTTGTACCGCATTCGGTGTGAATTCAGGTATTGCAAATTCACTGGTTTTTTCAGAATAAAATGATTATTTAAAAAATCTTATAAAACAAAAAAACGCATAAAAGGCAAATAAATGGTTTTATAATTGACCTTTTAGTACATTTAAATAGGGTTCACAATAGTAATTACATTTTTTTAGGTCAAATTCTATATTAACTAACGATGATCAAATCAGCACAGTGTATTTAACTGTTTCTTAGGTGCATTATGTAACAACATATATAGCCACCGCACCGTCCTGATATAAAACCTAAGGACTTCCTTTCAGATTTTTATACATTATTCATGAAAGTAAAGTGGTTAATGATTTTACTTTCATTATACATTAACATTACGGTATTACGAGTAAATTGATTTTTATGAGAATTTAAAGTAACTCGAACTTTTTGATGGGTAACCATAAAGATGAATTTAATTACCTGATTTATTAATATAAATCTGTTTTAACTTTCCAATTTCTCACTTAACATGTTAATATTATTGTTTTAATTATTATTGTAGTTGAAGAAAATACAAAAGAATGATTGTGTATAGTGAAACATAAATACAGTGCTTTCGTAAAATAACGGATAAATTTGTTAAAATTTTAAGAAATAACACTTAAACCCAAAATGTTTAATTTTTATTTGCTCATTTTTTCACACAGAATTGATATATACAGGGCGACTCCTGTAGTTTTTTTTAATATCAACTCCCATTTTTAATTACGGAGCTTCAAAGGGTACATTTTTTTTTAACATCCGATGAGATGATATTGCGTATGGATTAAATAAAAAAAAACAAAAGAAACGTTTTTGCAATTTTAAATCAATAAATTTAATGGCCATAAAAACTTTAAAAACAACTAAATTAAATGCTCAAATTGAGCCCTATCGGCTACTAAATAGTAGCAAAGATGATGAAGTACATTTTCTTTTTGGCCATTTTCAATAGATTCAGGAGATATAAATTGTATTTCGTTACTAATTTTTGGTAATTGTCTCGAAAGTTGCCTCCACTCCGATTTTGACAAAATTTGGTATAAAGGGGTTTTTTGGGGCGCTGATCACGAATCTGAAAACAAGTTTTTTCGGCAACTTTTCGTTTTCAAGATATTCATCATCAAAGTCGAAAATCAAACTAACCTCATTTTCCCTATATTCTCCCTTCTTTTTGCACAGAATTTATCATTTTTACACTAAAATGGCACACATTTTTATTTCATAAACGCCTTATAAAAATTTGTTTTTTTGTCAAAGGCCGAGGCCATATTTGCTGATAAAATCCCTAGTGTTGCGGCGTTTGAAAGTGGAGGTTTGCAATTAAGTGGAAAAAAGGTGTAAAATAAATATAAGAACAACTTTTTAAAGGGTGTTTATAAAATATTGTATGCCACTTTAGTGTATAAATGAAAAATTTTGTGCAAAAAGGAGGAGTGTAAATAAAGTTAGTAAGATTTTTAACTTTAATGATAAATATCTCGAAAACGAAACATTGCCGAAAAAATTATGTTCTATACATTATCATCACAATGAATTTTATTAAGCAATATAACTACTTCGTTTTAGCTATGCATTCTGTCCTTAAATTCAATTATGGTAAAATTTTAATTCTTTCTCATTCGGTTAATTTAACCATTTGTTAAAGAATACCACCACTTTTTTTCTCGATAAACACTTTTCAATACGCAGCTTTGATAAAAAGATCAGAAATTGACTTTTCAAAGAACTAATTTAAAGGACTATTTAATTTTAAATCACTGCCAACTGACAACAATCAAATATGTTTTGTCAAGGTAACTGTCAAGCAGCCAACTATGCGGGATTTGAACATTTAATTTAGTTGTTTTTAAGTAATTTTATTGCCATCAAATTAGGAATTCTAAAATTGTAAAAGCGATTTTCTTCTGTTTTTTTTGTTATCCAACCCATACTCAAAATTATCTTATCGAATAAAAAAATGGGCTCTTTCCAACTCCGTAATTAAAAATGGGTATTACCATTGATAAAAAGTGTCGATGACGGCATACCTCCCACAGAAATCACCCTGTATATATCAATTCTATTTGAATTAAAACATGTTTTTTAAATTAAGGTTTTAATGGCCAAAATAATTAATGTGTCATTTTTTAAAATAAAGACCCGTAAAAAACCCAAAAAAATCAGGGTACTTATTTACGTTTTGGTGCAACTCTACCACCGTTTTAGTTAGATCGTTTTGGCAGAATTTATGACATAATAATCAGTTTTAACTGATATATTTATTATTATAAAAAATAAAACGGTTGGTGTGCTAATTAATTTAAAGTTTTTCTGAAATTACTTTACCATTAAGAAAAAATAAACGGGTATTATTTAAATATACTGATACTGAGACCACACAACCATCTTAATTTAATAATATACATATTATACATACACACTTACTTTTGTTTTAATTTCTTTTAAACAAGTTTCCTTTGCTAAACGTCACAATTTCTGCCAAAATAATCTCATAATCCTGAATTTGAATTCTTTTCGAAAATTTTATCAAATTTATTTTCAAAGCACAAGTTTTGCAAAATTATTTATGGTTTTTTAAAAACCATAGAAAAGCCAGTTAAAATTTTTTACTTAACAATATTTATGCAAATATTTCAGATGCCTCTAATTTCAAGAAAAATGCTGATGTATTTTTGCGTAATTTGGGATTTGACGATACAATTTAATCATATTCACAAAAAAATACAAATAAATAGAGGATTCGTTTTTAAAACTTAGATTTTCTCTTAAAATATTTGAGACCTGTGTCACTTTTTAAGAGGGAATGCGATATCTACAAATAATTTTGTTTTATTTTTAGTTCTTTTTATAATGTATGTTTTGTGATTATTAAAAATAAGCTCAAGCAATTTTAACTTCTTTCCAAATCGCTTACACAATTACCAAAAATCCTATCGATTGTTAAAAAATGTATATATTTTTAACAAGAAATATATTTTGCATGGTAATTACTATTGGGGACAACAGCTGCTAAAATATTTTAAGATTTCTCCTTCGTGTAACGCAGCTTCTTATATTATTTTTAAATTAAATATTTTATTATTTTCTGATTTAAAAAAATCCATAGATATACTTAATGTGATTATTATTCTGTGTTAAAGATTTGTTGACACACTTTAAAATTTTGACGGTTTTAGTTAGAACGAAAAAGCACTTTCTTTCACTTATCTTAATTATTAACAACCGATTTATGGTCACCAATTATACGTAACTTACTAATATAAATGTATAATTTGACATTCATTAACATTCGACAATTTACACACGATTAATTATTAACAATTGTTTAAAGATGGTAGGAATGATAAAAAAGTAATATCAATTACTGACTATATTGAAATTCCCACTTCCGAAATTGAATATTCTTTAAAGAACAGCAAAAATAAACAAGCTCCAGGCCCGGATGGTGTACCAATACCACTTCAAAGGGCACTTGAGGAGGAAAACATAAAGAAAGTTACAAACATACCTAATAAAATCCTTGAACCAGGAGAAGTCCCAAAAATTATCCTTTATACCTCTTCCTAAAAAAATAATCATATCTACCATGCCATGCTACAACTACAGATTGAAAAGCCTTATGAGTCATTCTTTGAAGATACTCCTAAATATTATTTAAAATAGGATCTGTATAAAATGTAAAAAACAACTCAATTCGATTTCAGAATGGGGGACAAGAGAAGCTCTATTTTTCATGACAGTCCTAACTCGAAAAAAGTGGAGAATACCACAAAACTATCTACAAAAGAGTTGGAAAAAAACTTTTAGCACAGTCATATGTTGGTCTGTGGGGAGCATATTTTAAAATTATTTTGAAATATACAAGGTGACCCAAAAAAAAAAAAGTACATACCCAAAAGGTTATATTTTTCTTTATGTTATAAAAAAAACACCCCATATTTTTTTACTTTTTTAAAGAAAAAACCCTCATTTAGACCAAATAAAAGGTGAGTTGCTATAATTCTATACCCTAAAAACTGACCTTTGTTTCTAAAGAAATTTTAGAAATTTAATAATACAAAGACAAATATTTTAAAAAATTGTTTACACCCTGTAACCCTTTATAAAAAGGAAAAAGATGCTCGTAATCTCAAATTTAACGCTTAGCTTAAGGGTTTAAGTTAACTATTACATAAAAGTTTTACCTCAATATTATACAGAGTGGTGAAAAAAATTGCCTTTATGTTTGGACATACATTTTATTAAATAACTTCCTAAAGTTAAATGAAACACCCTATATTTAGTGGCCTATTTTGACGCAGAACTAGATTCCCTTTAAAACTATATTAGGGTTTCCTATACCTATCTCTTCTGCTTTTTATGCAAAAGACGTTTTTATATTTGACTTATGAATAATTTCTTTATCTTAAAAATGGAACACTCTCTACTGTATAGGATGACGCCTCGCCTGTTAGAATACCTTTGGGCATATATTTTGATGCAAATAAACATATTTCTTGACACTCACCGATTACCAAAATCATTTCATCTTCCTTATTTTAACTAATTAAAATGTAACAATCATTCAAAATGATTATAATTTTGGCAAACTTTTACTTTACGGACACCACGCCGATTTTCATGAATTTTTGCATACGGGGGTTTTTTGGGGCGCTGATCACGAATTTAAAATTAGTTTTTTCCGACAACCTTTGGTTTTTGAGTTATAAGGCCTCCAAGTGAACTAACCTCAAAATACTCCCTTCTTAAAACTGATTACCAACAAATGGGAACATACACTAATTAGGCACTTATATATTAAACAAATACACTGAAATTTACAATAATTAATTGTCTATTTTAAGTAAAAATTATCTCAAATAAATCCACTTTTCTGTACCTTGTAAGAAGATATGTGATGTATAACTGGTTGCCTGATTTATAATTAAGTTGTCAAGATATAAAAAACTGGATTTATTTGAGGTGTTTTTTACTAAAAATAAGCAATAAACTTTTGTAAATTTTGGTGTATTCATTTAATATATAAGTGCCCAATCAGTGTATGTTCCATTTTGATGGTAATCAATTTCAAGAAGGAGGAATTTTGGAAAAATGTTCATTTTAAGGTTAGTTTACTTGGAGGCCTCATAACTCAAAAACCAGTGGTTGCCGGAAAAAACTAATTTTAGATTCGTGATCAGCGCCCCAAAAAACCCCCGCATGCAAAAATTCATGAAAATCGGCGTGGTGTCCGTAAAGTAAAATTTTACCATAATTTTAAACTACTCGTAGCTTAATCAATGATAATCGTTTGATTAGCAGGTGTCACTGTCAAATATTTTTGTTTGCAAATAATAATTAACGTCATCTAGGTCAAAGCCTACTATTATTGAAAAAAATATAAATATAATCGTACCTTTGGTGATAGTCAGATTGAAATGTATGTTTTTATTGACCCTATTATAATATTATTTTGGGATTTAATTTACAATAAAATCCAATACATTTGCTAAGAAACAAGGGAATTTTAACATATTTCGTTCCAACAATAATTAAGATAGGTGTACTTTTTACTATACTTTAATTCTTATTTGAAAGAATGCTTTAATATTTTAGAAATGGCAATAAATTGGAGTTTTTACTTTTGCCTGCATTTTGCTTCAGATACATCTTATTTTTAAAAATTTAAACTTGTGCTTTTAGCGAATCTACGTGGCCCTTAATAAAAAGGTTTTTTAATTACAGTACAGGGTGTTCCATTTTTAAGATAAAGAAATATAAAAACGTCTTTTGCATAAAAAGTAAAAGAGATAGGTATAGGAAACCCTAATATAGTTTTAAAGGGAATCTAGTTCTGCGTCAAAATAGGCCACTAAATATAGGGTGTTCTATTTAACTTTAGGAAGTTATTTAATAAAATGTATGTCCAAACATTAAGGCAATTTTTTTCACCACTCTGTATAATATTGAGGTAAAACTTTTATGTAATAGTTAACTTAAACCCTTAAGCTAAGCAGTAAATTTAATTACGAGCAGCTCCTTATATGTTACAGGGTGTAAACAATTTTTAAAATTTGGTCTGTATTTTTAAATTTCTCTAATTTTTCAGAAACGGTCAGTTTTAGGTATAGGAATTATAACAATAACTCACCTTTATTTGGTCTATAGTATCTAAAAAATAAAAAAATATGGGGTGTTTCATAAGAAAAAATATAACTTTGATATGCACCTCATTTTTGGGTCACCCTGTATATTTCAAAATAATTTTAAAATATGCTTTTCACAGACCAACATATGACTGTGCTAAAAGTTTTTTTCCAACTCTTTTTATTTCTCGTAGAAAAACCGAGGCGAATGTGGTGGGCCACCCTGTATATGTGCTTCATCGACTTTTAAAAAGCTTTTAATAAAGTCCTACTTATGAAACTGATAGAAGAACTAAAAAATATTTAACCTGACAACAAAGACTGAGCTGATTAGAAACAGGCTAATCAAAAAGGCACATAACTCATTAATGATCTGCGTTCTTTAATTTATCAGTAATGTTTTAATAAAAAATGGAGAAGATAGGATAGGGAAAGAGGTAATAAATAACATAAGTTTGCAGATGACACAGTAATACTTGCCGAGTCCTTAGATGCATTAAAATGACTGATAGATCGTGTAAATGGTTTAAGATTGTCACTGAACGAGTGGATAGTTACATAGATAGTTACATATACTTGGGAATCTACATTTGCTTACATTTAAACATAAATAAAAATAAGAACTCAAATAGGAGAACAAAATTTCTTAAATATAAATAAGGAAGTAGGGAAACAAAAATATCTTTTACTGCCTTTTCTGGTTTCCTAGGGAGCGATGCCGGAATAGAGCGACCGATATATGATGGCCATAATATGTGCGTTTTTTTCGGGAAGGCGACAAAAATTAAGCTTTTTTAAAAATGAACAATTTTGATCTGGTTATAGTAATATTTTTAAAAATCCAAGAATTTTCTTCATCGAAAGAAGAAGCAAAGGGATCAAAAGAATCTCAAACCTTTAAAAATGGTAAATTTGAAGGTGTCTATGAGAATTTAATTTGCCACAATCTTCAAGAAAATGATGTAAAATTCAGGGAATATTTTCGCTTGACACCAGTATTGTTTGATTATGTATTAAATTATATTAAAGAGGATATTGTTTCAGAACTATATAACAGAAATAAAAATCAGTATCTTCAAAACAAAACTTTTGTTTATTTTAGGGATAAGTTTAATAGGTATCCATTTCTTACGTTAAAAAAGTTTTAGGTTGGGTTATCTGGAGAGAAAAAAGGTACTAATGAAGTATGAGTGTGGTCAGAATCAACCCCCGCATGTAAAGAACATAATTTAAAACAAATTCTTGAAGTTCACAAAACTATGAGAACACAGAAACGCGTCTATTTAACATATCACACGGCATAAAAACGTTGCATCATACTCTCGCGCCGTTACGTCCACCGTTACGAAAATGATGTTGCCGCTTGATTACGTTGCGGTGTTGGCAACCGCCCCCTAAAAAACGACTTACATGCAAAATGTACAGTAGAGAAATTATACTGTCGCTCTGTTACGGCACCGCTCCTCTCCTGTAGGAAACTTTAGCTCAAGTGAAGGAAGCATAATCGACCGACTAGAAATGCGTTATACAGGGTGATTCCTAAGTTGCCGCTTTTTTTAACTGTATATAGAACTCATTAAAATAAACAACTTTTTTTAAAATACTAAAAAATAAGGAACTTACATTCATTTGAGTGTGTCGAATACGGTCCTGTATCTTATTAAGTTGTCCACCGCCCAAGAAGTCTTCGGGCTATAGTGCTTGGACACATTAAACGTGATTTTTCCGCAATGTTTCCACACTTTTTACTTAAACCGACCACCTGACCCGAGAACTTGGGTCCAGAATGAGCCGCAAGAGAAACCGTCGCACATACAATCTTAAAGCGTAGTTCATAAGCTTGCGAAATGCGATTTACGAATTACGAATTCGCAAAATTTTTCCGCCGGTTTTTTTGGTATTTCATAGCGCTGCGACTGCGAATTTTTTAGGGATTTAGTGCTGGAACTGTTGGCAAGATGCAAGATGGAAGTATTGACGCTCTGTATTGACGTTTAATTAATTTCCCTTCTTCAAAACTTTTTTGTGTTATTTATAATTAATTTTTTTTAACAATATTGTATCTTATGCTAGGTTTTTTCTCTATTGTACCTATTGTTTTAATAAACATTTATAAGGCTTTGGTCGTCAGTGAATAATAAGGATCAAGTTGAAAATTTTTTAATTGCATCTTTTAAGGTGGATTTAAAAACAACAACAAAAAATAGAATATACTTTATTCCCATAAAGTCTTTATACAGGCAAATAACATAAAATAAAAATAAGAAATTACATTAAAGATCACAACTTATTTTAACCTTTGAGCATATACTTATAGAGGAAGCCTTGCTACTAGGCAGCAAGCGAGAGCGACAGAAGAATTACAGTATAATCTTTCCCTCTCGCTTCTACGTGTTCATTGGTCGGTGAGAAGGGTATATATCCCACTCGTCGTGCTGATTCGTCAGCCAGTCCCTTTCAAACGAATTAGCACGTTGGAGCGAGAGAAGAAGATTATATTTTTGATTCATCTTTCTCTCTTGCACGCTTTTTAGCACTGTCTTAACGGTGAGGCTGAATCAGTATATAGGAATATGCTGAAACTTTAAACTTTTTATTTTATTTTTACTTGAAATCACAACTGCATAAATATGTGCTATTAAAACATATGAGAGAGAATGACAGGTTGTCATGAAATAAAGGATCGCTTTAATACTATAAGATTATGATTTTATTGAATAAATATATATATATATATATATATATATATATATATATATATATATATATATATATATATATATATATATATATGTGTGTGTGTGTATTTATATTATATGGCCCCCGGAATTGAATCGTAGTAACTTAATCTTTGAGCAACGCCAAAATCTAACGAATATCTATATCAATACGCATGCTCGTGGTCTTCAATTTTTGCGGAATTCGCAAAATCTTAAATCAAAGTCAATTTTCCCGCTTCTCACATTTCAAATATTACGAAACGCAAAAAAAGTGACATTAATCTCTTGAAGAGCGGCATATTTTAAGTCGACCAATAAGAATCCGTCAATTTTCCCGCCCCTAGATTTTAAATATTGCGAATCGCAAAAAACTTAATAGAGAGCTCCTACAATAGGCCTTCTCATCACAATATTTTTTTGTGCGCATGCGTGTGTCAGCCATTTTTTCGTACTGTTTTTGTAAACAAGCATGTTAAAGGGCCTGTAAACACATAATTAAAATAAAAAAAATACTAAAGAAAGTATATTTATTGAAGAAAAGCAATACGAAAATAAAGAAAAAAGTGTCTTAATTAGCAAATAGGTTTTTTTAATCGATTATTATAATGATATCAGTACGAAAAGGAACGAAGAAGCGGTGTTGTTATGGAGTATGTAAGAGTGATACACGCTATAAATCATTTAAATACAATACAATTTAATCAATATAACAATTGTATATAAGTGGTAGGTCTAATTAGAAAAAAATTTTAAAATTTTTTGTATAGTACAGAAGAATGATGCCTAACCTCTCAATTATCATTTTTTTTTCCTTTTTTTGGTCCATGACATTTAAGCTACCTTTTTAATTGCGTACAAAGGGTTTCAACTGAATTATAAATCAATAAAGCACCATTAACGATTTTCCCAGTAAATGATTTAATTAAGATAATACGCATTCCCAGCCATTGTCGATCAAAACAGTACGAAACTTTTGAATTGCCGCCATTCAACATGGCGATGCGCTTGCGCTTGTAATGATGAAAAAGCCTATTGACACATTTGAAATCGACCAATCGAACAAGTTTCGTTCGCAAATCGCATTTCGCAAGCATATGAACTACGTTAAAGAACATTTGGGATTAACGACACTATCCATTAATGAGGAATATATCCACGTATTCATTGTTTTCGGATTCTGCCATTTCCGCTATTTAACAATGAATAAAATTAAAATTAACCCCGCCTCGTCCGGTTAATGCAATGCAACTGACTTATACTGTGTAACTAACAATACAAAATACAAACGTAAATAAGAAATAAACTATCTTTTTATGTCCAGGCCCACAGTAGACACACTTTTAAATAAATTTATGTAGCTTTGTTATTTTTGGGTTTTTGAAAAAAAATCTAAGAAAGTTGCTTATTTTAAGTTTAAGTTTTATGCACAGTTAAAAAAAGCCTCAACTTGGGAATCACCCTGTATTTTTAACACATATTGTTCTATTGCCGCGTTATATTCGCACAGATTTTTATCAAGATAACTTGACGTCATCGGTTACTTCCTTTTATGATCATGGCAATATTGACAGTGATTATCAAAACACCCATCGAAAAACTGTTTTTTTTTTCTTATTTAATGTATCAATTTTATTAAACTTATCGAAAAAATTTTTTTTTTTGTTTTTTAATGTATTATTTCCATTTAAGATGTTCTTGTTTTAAATTTTCATAAATCATTTTATGCACAATGGTGCAAAATCTTAGAACTTAACCGGTTTAGGGTAATATAGAGCGTAACTTTTAAACTGGTTTTTTACCAGTCATTTCTAAAATAACTTTCTATACCCAAACACATGCAGGTGCAAATCCTTACATAATTGCTGACCATTGTTTCTTTAATTTCAAACCAAAAAATTGCTCGTCTATTAAAAATATATTTTGGACAGTCGCGTGCGTTAAATTTCTCGTCGTTTCTCATGCCATGTGAACCCAAAAATTGTAATTATGTTTAACTGGCACCAAAGGGCAGGGTATGAAATTTCTAAAATCGTTTCAAATTAACACACATCCCGCTTCCAAATAAAATTAAAAATTATATTTTTTTGGTTATTTAAAATAGTTTAAAAATATAATACAGTACTAATACAGTAATAATTTCATTGGAAATAACTACCTGAGAATATTTGAAAACTTTATTCTTTGAAACTAGGTTTGTGCAGATACCATATTTCAGATACCGATACCGATAATGTATCCAAAATTCAGATAAAAAGTTGTTTTTTAAAATAATGTTTTTATTTATTAATATTTACACTTAAAATGATCAAAATTAAAACAAAACATTTCACAGTTTAAAAGTATGGTATGATAAGTAATTCAGCTTTATAACGATGCCGTACTAATTAAACAAAGATCATTGTTTCATAAAACTGAACTGAACTGAAACGGTTTCAAAATTTTAACTACTTATTCAGCAAGTAGCCAGTCACTGTGCGACATGTTCATAAAATTTGCGACGAAAGAAACAACGAACATGTAAAACAAATATTTTAGGTGTTCAAAAAATAAAAAAGTATTAGGAACATAAACCACATTACGGTAAACGCCAATAAAATTACATTTATTATTATTATTTATTATTTACCTGCAATAGCATCTTTCTGATCAAGCTTAAATGGCGGTAAAGGCGAGCGATTATGATTCCCGACCGATTTCACACAAAAAAAACAGTATCTGAAAAGAGATACATTTGTAAAGATTATTGATTAGAATCCCTTTGGAAATACTATACTAAATTTTCAATCAATTTGACCGGGACCCACTAAGATTTGTGCGGAGTCCTTTATTTCAGTATTTAAGCAAATTATTGTTTTTTGTTGGGGAGTTAGGAACAGTTCACGAAGGCTTAAAACTTAAGTACTAACGTACTCTAATTAAAATAAGAAGTTATTAATATGGGACTTTTAAGATTTGGAATTCCACAGTTATAAAGGGATGCATAAGAGCAACCTTTGGTAGCCACTAGAGGTGAATTAAATGGTGGTTAAATACCTTTAAAAATGGATCATGTTCAATCAGTTGACACTAGAAAGAAGCTCCTTATGAGATGGAGTCATTAGCAAATAGCTCTTTCTGAAATAAAGGCAAGAATGCATAATGTTGTGGAGAATCCACAGACAGGATAAAAGCATTTCCTAGGACCTGTAAATCTGTACACAGAGTGTACAGATTTGCAGGGGAGAAATACTTTTGGGTTCGAAAAAGAAATCTAAGCTTATTGACGGTAACTGTGATTTGAATGTAATGTATTTCTGGCATTTAAAACTTAGGTTATCCTTGATAGTAACGCCCGTGTGTTTTGGTTTTTCCACAACAGTTCAGTTTTTATAAAAAGTTATATGAAAGAGATATATGTTTGCATTAACTTGTGCTTGTTAGGGTACTATCGCCTGAAAAACAAGAATGCGACTAGTCAAGGAAGAGAGAAAATCAATAATATAAAGAAATATAATTGGCGACGGTACTAAGCCTTGAGGCACCCTGGTATTTATTTGATTTAACGAAAGATTTAGAAGTTATTATACATCATAAGAGATGTAGGTCGACAAAAAAGGAAACTGGTCGTGTAGTTTTGGTGAAACTCCACATGAATAAAGTTTTTGCATGATAGTCGCATCATGACAGACTTGGGCAAATATCCTAGATATCTAGAATTTGCAAAGGAGCCAAAAAAATCTTGTTCTAGTTACATGTAACAAATTAAAAATAATCTGCCATGAATCGTTTATGTTAGTATTGGCAAGGTGCGAAGTGTATAGTGGGGACAGTGAAATCGGTTGCAGCGCTCGCTGTGGTAAATTTTTGTGCTCATGCTTGATTTAAATGTAAACAATTAGATAAAATATTAAAAATGGGTCAAAATAGTTATTGTGTAGTGTTGAATGTAAGAATACTGGCAGAAATAGTAACTGCAAATTTTATACATTTCCGGACTTAAAACAAGGGCTTACATCTCGTGGTTTACCCGTGTTAGGTAATAAAAATGTCTTAGTTGAAAGGTTAGTTGACTCATAAATAGCCTGCAAATTAATAGGATTTCTTTGCTTTCTTTGGTGCGATGCCTCAATGGCTAAATAGGTAATACGTTTAACCAGCAACACTTTTTTTTATTACTGTGCTGACCAGGTTTATATGTATTTATTTACGAAAAGTAAATAAATTTTATAAGTAATCTTACAGCTCTCCCATAGTTTAAAGCATGATTTTAGGCAGCCGTCAGATGTCGTTGTAATCGCGCACCCTGCCAATACGAGCTCTGTGTCATAAGTAAGTTTGATTTTTTCAAAATATTTTATATTTAAGCAAATTATTGTTTTGTTGGGGATTAGAACAGTTCACGAAGGCTTAAAAAAGTACTTAACTTTTCTAATTTGCAAAATAAAGTTATTATATGGGACTTTTAAGATTTGGAATACTAGACAGTGGTAAAAAAAAAATTGAAATTTCATTAAATAAACTCTAAAGATTAGAACCTTTGGTAGCTACTAAGTGAATTAAATGGTGGTTAAAATAGTACTTTAAAAATGGATCATGTTCAATAGTTGACATAAAAGTCTATGAGTGGAGTCATATAGGCAAATGGCTCTTTCTAAATAAAGAAATTGCTTAATTTGTGAATCTAGACAGGATAAAAGCATTTCTAGACTTAATTGTACAACAGAGTGTGCAATTATGTAATTTAGAGAAATATTTTTGGGTTCGAAAAAGAAACTAAGTTATTGACGGTAACTGTGATTTGAATGTAATTATTTGGCATTTAAAACTTAGGTTACTTATATAAGCGTGTTTTTGGTTTTCACAACAGTTCAGTTTTTATAAAAAGTTATGTGAAAGGATATAGTTTGCATTAACTTAGATGCTTGTTAGGTTACTATCGCACTAAAAATCAAGAATGCACTAGTCAAGGAAGAGAGAATCAATAATAAAGAAAATAATTGCGACGGTACTAAGCCTTAGGCACTGGTATTTATTTATGGATTTAAGAGATGTAGGTGACAAAAAGGAACTGTCGTATTTGGTGAAACTCCATGAATAGTTTTGCATGATAGTCGCATCATGACAGATTGGGCAAATATCCTGATATCAGAATTTCAATAGGAGCCAAAAAATTTGTTCTGAGTTACGTAACAAATTAATAATTGCATGAATCTTTATGTTAGTATTGCAAGTGCGAAGTGTTAGTGGGGACAGTGAAATCGGTTGCAGGCTGCTGTAAAATTTTGTTCATGCTTGATTTAATGTAAATAATTAGATAAAATATTAAAAATGGTCAAAATAGTTATTGTGTAGTGTTGAATGTAAGAATACTGCAGAAAAGTAACTGCAAATTTTATACATTTCGATAAAAGGGCTTAAACTTTTACCGTGTTAGGTAATAAAAATGTCTTAGTTGAAAGGTTAGTTGACTCATAAATACCTGCAAATTAAAGGATTCTTTGCTTTGTGCGATGCCTCAATGGCTAGAATAGGTAATAGTTTATACCACAACTACATTTTTTATTATCACCAGGTTTATGTATTTATTACGAAAATAAATACATTTTATAAGTAATCTTAGAGCTTCATAGTTTAAAGCATGATTTGGCAGCCGTCAGATTCGTTGTAATGCGCACCCTGCCAATATGAAGCTCTGTGTCATAAGTAAGTTTGATTTTTTCAAAATTTTTATTTACTTTTATTACCATCTTTATCATTTGCCAAAATAATTCGCTGTGTTTTCTAAATACGTAGTTGAAAAAAATCGTTATTTTTTGCTTCTGAATTTAAATTAACAATAAAGTATATCGTATTAGTCGTGGTAATTCCTAAATTGCAAAAGTCTATCTGACTTAATGTTGTTATTTTCTAGAATAGCTAAGTCATATAAGAAGCCACAGGGTTGCAATTCGGTAATTAGCCGAAAACATATGTATTTATTTATATACAAAAAATAAGAAATGTCTATTTATTTATTTATTTAATGTGTTTTCCTTAAAAAATAGCAACAATTTTATCTGAAACTAAAACATGTCAGATATTTCATGGCACAAAATCATTTACCGCACCTGCTCAGTCGGGTCTAATGACAAGAATACAACGGTATTTTTATTTCTTTATGGCTATTATATTTAAGGAAAAAAGGCTGCGAAAACTAAAGTTACCTCTATAACGTTAGTTTACGATCAAAAATTTATTCCTTTAATTAGACCAAAAAAATTTCTTGATGAAGCAATTATAATCAGAAAACAGGAAATTCGTACAAAAAAAAACATTATGATTGATATGAATAACATAGTCGTATTTATTAAAAAGATTTGATTTTTAAATTAGAAAAAATTGCCATGAAAATTAAAACCTTTATTTGAATTTCTTGTGAATGAGGGTTACAAACCAAGTAGTATTTTGTAACACCAGAGCTGTCGGTAATTGAATTAAAATAATTGAAAAACCGTATTCAATTACTTCTCAGTAATTGGATTACTTCAATTAAATTACTTTCCGGAAAAGGTAACTGTATTTGAATTATCAATTAATAGGAAAATGTAATCGTAATTAGTAATTGATTTTCACGAATCTCAAGTAATTTAATTATTTACAAAATAATTTGATTACTTATAAAGTAATTGAATTATTTAGAAATTAATTCAATTACCTCATAAATAATTGCATTACTTACTTCGAAAAATTCAATTACCTTTTTTCATAAAAAAAACTGCCAGTGTTTTGGCCAGCCAGAAAGAGCATCTTGAAATACGGCGGGCGCTTCGAATCCGGCAAACGCCACCTCCTCGCCGATTTAGTATTTTCGATTGATGCTAACCGCCACCGTTTTTATACTTTTTTATTTGTTAAAAAATCTGTTGATGTTTGGGTTAGGATAAAAAGAAATTTTTATTTTAGAGTCATTTAATGTTGAACTTACCAAGAAAGCAGTTTGAATAGTGTGACGTGCTCGTATAATGCATATTAGTATAAATATTTTATTTGTTAAGTGTATCGTGTTTTATATATGTGGTAATTTAAATAAAGTAATTGCTAAAATACTTAACTACTTTTGGTTTTAATTAATAATTGAATTACTTTTAACAAACATGCTAGTAATTGGTAATTGTTATTGAATTACTTTTTAAAAGTACTTGATACAGCTCTGACAAAGACTTCAAGCACAATACGAGAACCACTTTATCAAAATTTGCGACACGCCGCTTAAACAACTTAAGATTTAATATAAATTATCCATTTTTATCCGCATTATCGAAAAATTTGCGTTCAAAAAGGAGAAACCATTTAATCAAGAGTGTCTATCTGCTGCAAAAAAACACCAGGTCTTATACTGCTCAATTGACCACAAATGTCCTTAAGAAGTGCATTGGAAGGTTCTTTTACATACATTCTATTGTACACAATGTAACTTGGGCCTCTTTGAGCCGTGCGGCTCAAAATTTCAAGACGATGATGATGTTGCCGGGTTGTGCTTTAATAACTTAGGGCCCAACCAGAATTATGCTGTAAAAGTGTCGTTATGTACCGCTCACAAAGATTACAAAATGCATAGAATTAGGTGGTGAATACGTGATGAAATAATGCAAAAACTAAATACTTTTCGCATTTAAATCAGATTACAGACAAAATCCGGTTTATATTGAACCACCATTAGTATGTTCTGGTTAAGTGTATAATTTGAAACTAGATCAAAGACACAGAATGCGTTCTAACAAGAACTTTGTTTTAATTAGGCAGTGCCGGCTTTGGGATTTTTAAAAATTTATGACTAAAAAGTAAGACATAAGACTAACCACACCAAATATATACCAGATACTATTGGCCCCAAGGAAAACTCTTTGCTAATTTAAATTTTTACTTTGGAATTTGCGAAAAATACTTGATTTCTTTGGATGCTCCCTAAAGAAAAGTTTTAAAAGGGAATCGTTCATTTATTTATTTTGCAAAATTATCTATGTTCTAAAAAACCATAGCCAAACCAATTTTTCCGAAGTTTGGGATTTGCAAATAAAATGTAATCAAATTTACAAAAAAAAGAGGATTTGATTCTGAAAGTCCGATGTTTCCCTGTGAAGGCACTGAAAAAAATCATTGTTTTTGCAAATTTTAAAATGATTTTTTTACCAAAGTGTCTCTTGAGGCCAATAGTATCTGGTGTATATTTGGTGTGGGTCCCATGTCTAAGTTTTTAGATAAAAAATTGTGAAAATACCAGAGCCGCCACTGAATAAGAGTATGTTTACAAATGTAAACGTCTGTTATGTTACACAAAAACCATTATTATTTTTTAATTATAGTAATTTACACATACTCAGTTATTTAGGCCATAAAAGTAACTATATGGCATGCGTTTACTTTTTAATAACAAACTTGTATCAAACGCGAAAATTAGGATCTTTAAGTAAGACCATTAATTAAGAATAGAAAGCCGCATAAAGAGGAAACAATTTTTATTGGACACGGTACGTAAAACATATTGTTATATACACATACAGAATTGCGAAAAAGTATTAAAAAGATCAAATTATGCAGAAATTGCGTAACTTTAATTAGATGCAATTTTAGTACTATGTACCAAACTTATTAAGTATAAAAATCTATCCAACTGAGGTATCAGCAGAACAGTGTATATCATTTAAAAAAAAATTAAAACTAAGTTTGTTTACTCATGTTTAATATTTATATAAACTAATTGACATTTACTTGTAAGCGGTTCAAAATCAAAATAAAATTGTATTTTTATTTTTTTACTTTTACTATTTTTTAATAGATCAAATATTCAAAAAAAGATGTTTTTTAACGTACTTTTTATATATTTTTAAGGACTTTTAGCGGTGACAAAAATAATTTAACAAAGTGATTTGTAGCTATTAAAAGTTCCCAACTTGATAATTTCATTACCCGTAAAAAAGCAATGATCACTCACTGAGTCATTTTTAACATGATTTTTTTAAAATTATTTTTAAACAATTATTATTTGCTTTTAAAACATATTTTTTTATACGTCTTCATTTTAAAACTGCAAATAGCTCGCGAAAATGAAAACAAAATTTTAAAAAAATTCCACTGTGAGATGTAAAATTAGCTGATTATTTTTAAAATTTAAAAACAACAACCTATGTAAACATATTAAAAATTAAAATTATAGGATTATGTTTTGAACCCTAAATATTAAGAAACAATTTTTGAAAACATGCAAATTTGTGTGAATCAACACTTTTTCTAAATATGTTCTATAGTTGTGTGGCGGATTCATGTTTCAGTTAGTTTTATTTGGGATACTCGCCTTATTACTTTTTGTAAAATGGAACCTCTTCAGTCCAGGTCCCGGGGTATACGAGCTGACCCTGTCCAGCCCTATTGACCCCTATGAACCTGCAGATTGCCTGCAACAAAATAGAACAAAACCCCACAGAAAACCCAAAAATCACAAATATTAATTTACGTTTCGGTGGCAAGTCGGCCACCGTTGTCAAGATAGAAACTAAAACAAAAATAGGTTATTTGACTGGTGTATGTATAGCGAACAACCAAATTTAAGACAAAATCAAAATAGACCTTTTACAGATCTATTTTTACCATATATTTCTGACTTATCAAATAGAATTTAACGAATAGTTAATAAATTTAATATTTGCACTATCTTTAAAACACAAAACACTATTAGATCCCAAGTAACAAAAACAAAACCATACAATATAAACGAAAACATAAAAAATGTTATTTATAAGATCTCTTGTGAATATAATAAATTCTATATAGGTAAAACTTCCAGACCATTAGCCAAACGCAGAAAAGAACATAGAACATACATTAGAAACACAAATTTTCACAAATCAAAAATCTGTCAACGCGCATTTGATAATAACCACATAATAAA
This sequence comes from Listronotus oregonensis, assembly GCA_019359885.1. Taxonomy (NCBI): domain Eukaryota; kingdom Metazoa; phylum Arthropoda; class Insecta; order Coleoptera; family Curculionidae; genus Listronotus; species Listronotus oregonensis. The sequence continues at coordinate 20,022 of JAHBCN010001861.1, read as the reverse complement.
CTGGAATGCTTCTAGCATTTTACCAAAGGAAACTTATTCAAAAAACGTAAAATTAAGAAAAGTGCATTTATTTTGTTAGATAAAGATAAATGTGTAGCATCAATATCTGTTAATTTAAATAATACAGGGTTACCTATGCTTCATGCTGAAGTAAATTCAGGTAAACTTAAAATCAATCAACACACCACACCACCACCTTTTTTGTCTTTTTGAATTCTATACATACACCAGTCAAATAACCTAATGTCATTTATGACAAAACGTTATAAAAGAGTAAAAAAGCTATTAGCGGAGTCACCTTAGCCCAAAAAATGTTAAAACCTCGGAACCCAGCGACTGTGTTTAAAATTTAAAATAAACTATTGAACTTAATAGTTTATATCCTTTATAAAAATGTTTACCATTCAAAAATTGCCGCTTTTTCCTGGGGCTGAATGCCACACCTTCTCGGGGTGGAATTTTTTTATCAAAAATAAGTACGGAAGTGGTTAGATTGACTAATTCTAAGCAACTTTTGTTTAATAAAGTTTTTTTCGAAAGGCATTACTTTTCCAGTTATTCGCAATTGAAAATGTCAATTTTTCAACCAAAAAAAAAACACGTTTTCAGACGGTTTTTAGCTAATAACTCGAAAAGTAAGCATTTTATCAAAAATATCATTCCCACCAAAAATGTAGCTTATAAAAAAAACAAAAAGAATGGTGAGCTTATGATGTAAACCTAATACCAACGGAGTTATAGCCTGTTGAAGGTTGGTTCTTATTCGTCAAATGCAAACATTAAAAGTTTCAACGTAATATAACCAAAAAACGATACATTTTTCGGGAAAAGCTCATTATACCTTTTTTGAAGTACTTGAAAAGACCTTTATTCTTGTTTTTATAAAAGTCTCTAGGGCTAAAATTAAGCGAGTTATAGCCAAAATAAAGTTGATCTCTATTTTTTTGGATGAAAAAAATGTGAGAATCATCCCCTAATTACCACCCCAATTGAAAATAATCTTTGTCACCTTAGAATTTACTTTTTTTATGTATTTTTAATATTCTTAGGAAGTTTGACTGGTTTAAAGTGCATATTTTAAAATTACATAAAGTGAAAGAGCTTTTAATTTGAAGATAGTTTTCTTCAAAATAACTCAAAAACCCTTAATGATGCGTAAAATTTTGTAGAATACAAAATTGTACGTTTTTCTTTACCAAAAATTTTCATTTTGTTTTTGTTTACGTATCATTAAGGGTTTTTGAGATATTTTGAAGAAAAGGCTATTTATTTTAAAATTACAAAAATGTCTCTTTCACTTTAAGCTCAATTTTTTTCAAAAATATGCACTTTAAACCGGTCAAACTTCCTGAGCATATTACAAATACAAAAATAAAGTGTTTTTTAAAGTGACAAAGATTATTTTCAATTAGGGTGGTAATTAGGGGGTGATTTGCACATTTTTTCATAAAAAATAGAGATCAACTTTATTTTGGCCATAACTCGCCTAATTTTAGTGCTAGAGACTTTTGTATAAAACAAAAATAAAGGTTTTTTTAAGTACTTCAAAAAAGGTATAATGAGCTTTTCCCAAAAAATGTATCGTTTTTTGGTTATATTACGTTAAAACTTTTAATGTTGGCATTTGAGGAATAAGAACCACCCTTAGACAGGCTATAACTCCGTTTGTATTGGGTTCATGGACATCATAAGCCCACCATTTTTGGTGTTTTTTTTAAGCTACATTTTTGGTAAGAATGATATTTCCGATAAAATGCTTACTTTTCGAGTTATTTGCGAAAAACCGTCTGAAACCGTGTTTTTTTAATTGAAAAATTGACATATTCAATTGCGAATAACTCAAAAAGTAATGCCTTTCGAAAAAAACTTTATAAAACAAAAGTTGCTTCGAATTAGTCAATCTACCCACTTCCGTACTTGTTTTTAATAAAAAAATCCACTCCCGAGAAGGGGTGGCATTCACCCCAGGGAAAAAGCGGCAATTTTTGAGGGGTAAACATAGGATATTAACTATTAAGTTCAATAGTTTATTTTAAATTTTATACACAGTCGCTGGGTTCCTAAGGTGACTCCGCTAATCAGAATTCCCTAAGTTTTTAGAGCAAAAATTTCTTAAAATTTAGTTTAATTTTTTGTTATAGTTTCTATCTTGACAACGGTGGCTGACTTGCCACCGAAACGTAGATTGATAGTTGTGATTTTTGGGTTTTCTTCTTTTTTGTTGCAGGCGATCTGCAGGTTCATGGGAGTCAATTGGGCTGGACAGGGTCAGGTCGTATACCCCAGGACCTGGACCGAAGAGGTCCCATTTTCCAAAAGGTAATAAGGCGATAAAAATAAAACAAACTGAAATACTTTTTCTGTTTCATATATTGGTTTCGTATTTGGTACAATAACGGAAAAGTAAAGTCCTACAAGTTTGTAACGTTTTTTTTCCATCAAATAAGCAAAATTGGTTAAGTTATAATTAGTAACCTGTACTATAAAATCCCATAAACTTATTATTAGTCCATTTATTGCGTGCGCTCCTATGCGTTGTATAAATTATATTATCGAGATGGTAAAAGTTGATATGATGTTTATTTCCTAATTATACCAGTGTAAATCGTCAGGTGTGGGCAGTGCCTACTTTTTGCGCGTAAAGAGTGTGTTCTCATTCACATGCATCTAAACGAGTTATGTCCGATGTTAAAATTCGGGTAGTTATATAAGGCTTAGATAATGCGTAATTAAGAAAGAAAGTTAACTTTGATTTATTAGGCTTATAATAATATTTAAAACTGGGGTTACTTTACATTGGATGTTACTATTGAGGCTGTCGAAATCATAGTTTGCCCTTTCTAAAATTAAAGTTATTTATTTGACTTATTACCTAAAACTGATCAAACAACTATCTCTAAGTACGTATATATTATAGCTTAGAAGATGGCTTAAGTTAAAGCGGATTTTAAAAGTAGCTTAAAAATATCGATAAATACTCTTAAAGTGACTTGAACGTCCAAGCCAAGCCTAAAATAAATGGGATTGACTTTACTGAAGTCGCCTTATAAACATGATACTGCAGCAGTCTTATGGATCCTTTTTTAAATGTCGTCAGTTCCAAGTTCATTAAATAATTTTATTTCACATTTATAGCGTAAAAAACGATAGGTAGGTAGGTAGGTTTAAAGTGAGTGGGTATAACACCCTTCCACCGCGACCGATCGATCCATTGTGGCTCACACCCTTTTATATTTCTCCCACCAGGTCCAGACTTCTAATAAATCTGATGATCCTATTGAAAGAGAGATCTTTTACCTAACCCGGCAACAAGGTGTCATTGCCAAGGATTGCGAATCTTAGTCATGCCATTGCTGGGCACGAACACAGTATGTGTTCTGCCGATTCATCCCCCTATATGCACATGCGGCATTCGGCGTCTTCCGCTTGGCCGATCTTGAGCATGTGGTATTTCAATCTGCAGTGTCCCGTGTACAGTTCCACTAGAGTTTTAAGGTGTACCCTTGATTGCTTCAGTAGTTTGACAGTACATTGTTGGTTCGGTGGGCTTATGAAGGCCTTCGAGTGTCTGAGATCCGGAAGTCCATGCCAGTACCGAAGATTTTCTCTTTGTGTCCAAGCTGATATGAACTGCTTGGCCATTCTATAAGATATACCGATGACCGGTTCCGGCCCTGTGAATTTAGTTACCGCCACCCTTTAAAAAAAGGATAAATAACTGTAGAAAAAAACCTATTTACACTATTTTTCTCGATCCATTTTCGGTCTCATCACTCATCACGTTAAGCTGCAATACCAAAGACAATTTTATCGAAGCAAGATTGGACACAACTTAAATCGACAGTGGATTCACGTATCAGTTAATTTCTTTCTATATAAAGAGTCAGCGGAAAAAACGATGAAATCCATTTTTGGGCTAAAAAAAATTAATTAAAGTAAGTTTCGGTAAGCCAAATACACTGGGATGCTTTACAGCAAAATAACCCCTGGAGTTACGAAATATGTACTGTCGTAAAAATGCTGCGCGAGCGTCAGTGGGAATAATGCTGAGGTTTCGAGGTTCCAGTGTAATCCTTTGATGCTCTACCCGTCCTAGCGGCGCGTGGCGACTTCTTTATTTCCGGCCTATAGAACCGTTTATTATTTTTAGTTTTGGTAATGTATGCAGTTAAAAATCAAAAAGAAGCTAAAGAAAGCAAAAAAGCTGCCATTGAAGAAGAATAAAATGACATAAATTAAGTACTATGCAAAAACTGTCCCATAAATCTTGCTTTATGAAGTTTAGTTTTATTAAGATATAGGTACGTAGGTGTCCTGTTTAACGAAGCCTTTAACCAGTCAAATTGGGAACATCATCGTTTCTCCCCAAAAACATTACACTGCTTTTTTAAAAAATAAAAAAATACTTTTGTTGCTAATACTCTTAAAATAAAAAAATAATTTAATTTCATTATCTAGCAACCTGCCATTTAAATTTTATTCATTTAGAATATCTTTAATCTAACTATATGTATAGGTTTAAAATATTAAAAAAAATTGTTTATCTCCAATGACCTATTTTGCGATATGCACCGTTTTTCCCGTCGACTCTTTAATTGTTTATGCTACTCATACCAGCCGTTATTTTTTACTATTGATACCAACATGTATTTTGATACACAGGGTAATTATTAAGTTCATATTCTAATTTTTGGAGTTTTTTGGCGGTTTTCAGACGACTAGCCACTTTATAGGGGTCAGTGGTTCTCACTCATAGCGAAAATCATTAGGAAAACGAGGGTGCACTGAATAAGTGGGTGTCCTTTTTTAACTTATGGAGATAATAAAGAATAGACACACGCACACTGGTTTTTCAAATGGTTTTTACTATCAGTTACTCTACCCCGGCACCAGGATCAAAGCGTACTGATGGTGAAAATTATAAAGATTGGAATTTTTGGCGAATACCGCAGAAGCTTTTTTTAATTTTAATTAAAAAAAAAACAAAAAATTAAATACCACTTTAGGCACGACTACAGGGGATTATTTAGCAACCTATAATTAAAAAAAAATTAAAAGCAATTTTATATTTTAAAACAATAGATTAAAGATTTTTTTTATAAATGTTGTTATATTTGTATTGTAAGTACAGTGCAAGCATAGTTTTAGTATCAATTATTGGCTCACCCATAATATCATATTGTGCCAATGGGCAAGTTTTTAATTGCATCGATGGATCCAGCGCATTAAGCGCTAATTCAACAAACCGTTTTTAAACTACACTGGAGAGTCCAATGGATTCTATTAAAGCGTTTTTATAAAATAATTGAGCAAAAAATATAAATAAATACGGAAGAGAAACACAACAATCAGCTGAGCATTGACAGTTGCAAAACAAACAGCGAGCTTTTTTAAACATTTCGTTTTAATTTGTTCCATCAGAACTTCTCATGACGTCATTTGACGTTCAGCGCATAAATTCAGCGGACTTTTTATCGATGGAATAAAGAACTTGCCAATATAAAGAATGTAAGTCTTGACCTGGCAGAGCTGTCAAAACTTGAAGTAAAATTTTACTTTCAGTACTTTTATTTACTTCAGTTACTTTGTTTTACTTCAAGTAAAATACTTGATTAGTACTTCAAGTATTTTTTAAATTTACTTGGAAAAGCAAGTACATTTTAACGAGTACTTTTACTTGTACTTTTTTAAAAATCATAACCTTGGTACTTCTTCTTGAAGTACTATTTAGAAGTACTTTGACAGCACTGTGACCTGGATAACCACCTATAAAAATTTTATAAAATTTTGAAGGTCGCCATAAGATTTGCGCTATGTCCTTTTCTTATTTTGAATTGTTTTTACTAAACAAGCAAATATCTCTTACTTTTTGGTTTATTTGTTCTCTCGTAAACCCTATCAGCAGACATACTGTATATCACGATTTTTGATGGAGCATTGAGGATACATTTAATTATGGTCCTAATGGCGGTATTATTACTAAATCGTAAAATTTTATTATAGGAAACGTTTACTTCAGGTCCTAAGATTCCATTTAAATGCAGATGCAAATAACTTGTCCATTAACTTTTAGACCATTGCGAACTTATCAAATTTTTCACTTTAACGACTCTAATTTCTAAAATTAAAATTTACGGCACCGCCGCACTCCCAATGAAAAATGTTTTAATTAATTTTGGGCAAACGTTTCAATTTTGTAGATCGTGCAGGTGGGCTATATTTTATTAAACTTAAGAGGGTTGCGAAAGATAGGGGCACTTTGATAAAAGTCTCGAATCTAAGGAATTTTGTTTTCTCCGTTGTAAATTACTAAAGAAAATAACACTTTTAACAGGTATATAAAACATTTAGCCAAGTTGCACTTTATTTTTAATGGGCTTGGTTATCGAATTAATTTATTCTCTTTTTTACTTACAATAACAAAAATACACAGGAGAGTCACACAAGCGTGCGTCGGTTAATAGTTCCTAAATATACAGGGTGTAAAAAAATGATGCTTAAGATTTTAATGGGCGATAGTGGAGCTTAAAACAAGTCAAAAAAGTTTAGAACATATGGGTCAAAAGTTAATTGTTTTCAAAATATACCCTTTCAAAGTTTAAAAAAGTTGGCAACACCGCGCCCGTTTCATCGCAGCGAGTCGAACGTCAAATATTTTTTGCGAGATTTTGCATATTTTCCCTTTTTTTAAGGATATGTTTATTTACATACAAATAATAAAAATTACTTCTCGCAATTTACTTTGATATTTAATTTTAATTAATTAAATGTAAGTAACAAACAAATTATTGTTCGGTTTTTATTTGTAATTAAAAAATAATTGTACTTACCACAAGAATAGGCTTAATATCCATTTTAAGAACATTATTTTGCTTAAAAACAGCACTTTTTTATTTTGATAATTTGTCTAAATTGTCCCTACATAAAAGTTATTAACACATTTTTTATAATTTTTGATATGGTAGAAGTTATAATTTTTTTTAAAGTGTAATTATATATTTCCCGGGTTTTTAATACGTTGTTGAAATTTTGTTTATAACTTCTACAAATAATTTAGACAAATTCAAAAGCCCTAAGTTCTAGTCGGTCATGGTAGGTTTTGGTTGGTAAAGCGGCTTTTTATTTTCCTTCATTATATTTCAGACGTTAAAATGCGGAGACGTATTAAAAAAGACCCCAAATTATTACATTAAAATGTAATTTTTTAGCCGAGTCCTCGCATGTTTCATGTGTCAACATTGTCAAGAAGCTTGTCAGCGGGGGTGTCGCTAGACGCAAGTAATACAAAAGAATGAACTTTTGTTTTATAGACTGGAAATGTATTTGCCTATATCAGAATCTCGATAATAATATATTTTTACGTAAAAAAATGGGACACATACCTAACTAAATCATATGTTATTGTTATGCTTTTGTACATAAACGTAAAGTTATCCGGAGGTAAAATACCCCTCCATTCGGTTCTCCGGGCGAGGGGTACATTTGGGGGGCCACCATCGAAAAGTCTGATATCCTTCACAAATATATGTGGGCTTAACTCTAACGTAAACTCTGTTCACCATTATCTTCAATCCTCCAAACCCCACATACTATTTCTTACAGAAACCCAAATAAGTCCCAAAATAGCAACCACCTCCTCTTCCCAGGTTATGAACTCATTTCATCTTTTCGACCCCATGGCGGCGTTTGTGCTTACGTTCGCAACGACCTGGCTTGTGCTAGGGTTTCTAACCTCGAATCGGGTAGGCCTGATATTCTTTGGCTTAAACTTACTTTTAAATCTTCTACCAAATTCATTTGCTGTATATACCGGTCCCCGTCTGACAATTCCTACAATGAGTTCTTTGATTTCCTTTCAATAAAGATCGACAATATTATTTCCCAGTTTCCATTGGCCGAAGTAATCGTCCTCGGGGATTTTAATGTTCATAATAAGGATTGGCTAGGCTCTACAAAACATGATACACAAGACAGAGCAGCAGAAAATTTCGCAATCAGCAACTCGCTCACCAATCTAATTATGGAACCTACCTACTTTCCTAGGGTTCTCACCCATAATTCTAACCCCCTAGATCTCTTTCTTACTTCCACCCCCGAACTCTATCAAGCATCAGTAACTGCTCCCCTTGGTCGCTCTGACCATGGTTTGGTCACCGTATCATACTCCGCACATTTCACAATTCATCTAGGCATTGAGACCTATATTCCCCACACTAAAAAGAACCCCATAACTTCAAATCACAAACCGTGGTTTTCTAAATCCTGTGATAAAGCCAGACTCTTAAAAATTCAAGCCCACAAAAAGTTTCTTCAAAACTCCAGTCCCGAAAATCTGCCAAAAATATTAGTCAAAACTTTTGCACAAATTCTTTTCCACCCCTAATTTCTGAAGATGGAATTGTCTCTACCTCCAAAGGAAAAGCCGAACTATTTGCCAAACAATTTGCTACCAATTCTACGCTTGATCCTCCTATTAATCTTCCTCTTCCAACAGTTGCCCCTGTTTCTCATAAAATGTCCGATATAATTTTTAAAGTCAAACAGATCAAGCGTATTCTTTCTTCTTTAATGCTAAAAAATCGTCTGGGCTGGATGGCATACCAGCAATCGTCTTAAAAAATGTGCTCCTGAGCTTGCACCCATCCTAACTCGTCTCTTTCGAATCTCTTACGACACGGGCATTTTCCCGGAGAGTTGGAAAGCTGCGCGTGTGCAACTTGTCCCCAAAAAAGGATCCAAAACTCTCCCTTCCAACTATAGACCTATATCTCTTCTTTCAGTCGTTTGCAAAGTAATGGAAAAATTCATTAATTCCCAAATCTTAAAGTATCTGGAAAAACATAAGATCTTACATGATAGACAATATGGATTCCGTCACAGTAGATCCACAGCTGATCTTCTTTCCTTTGTCTCACACAACTGGAACAAGTCCCTTGAGTTTCTTGGTGAATCCCAGATCGTTGCTCTTGACATATCCAAAGCTTTCGATCAGGTCTGGCATGATGGGCTTCTTAACAAACTTCCTTCTTACGGTCTTCCACCTAAGCTTTGCTCTTGGCTTTCCATTTTTCTTTCTAATCGACGTATATCAGTTAGTGTAGATGGTCATTCCTCCAGTTTCTACCAAATTAATGCCGGGGTGCCCCAGGGCTCAGTGCTGGCACCCACGCTGTTTCTTCTACACATTACGATCTTCTCTCTTCCACAATCAATCCCATTCATAGTTTTGCTGACGATAGTACCCTCCACTCTAGTACTCAATTTCATAAGCCACCGTGTGATTCTGATTTGGAAAACAAGCGCAGGTCAATGCAGATATCTCTTTCACAAGACCTCAAACTTATTTTCGTTTGGGGCGCCAAAAATCTTGTTTAGTTTAATGCCTCGAAAACACAGTCATGTTCGCTGTCGCGAAAAAAGTCTGTAAATGCTCATCCCTTACATATGAGCGGCCAAGTTCTGCAGAACAAAGAGTCGTTTAATCTTGTCGGCGTTACTTTTGAGAATAACCTTAACTGGCACAAACACATTACATCCATAGCCTCGGCAGCTTCAAAAAAGCTTGGATTCCTCTTCCGAGCCAGAAAATATTTCTCTTCTTCCAATCTGTACACTCTGTATGTATCTCAAATTAGACCCTCTTTAGAATATTGTTCTCATGTCTGGGGAATGGCGTCCCCTACAACACTTAGCATTCTGGACTCCATTCAAAGAAGAGCCGTTCGTCTTATTAATGATCCAACGCTCACAGAAAGGCTTCCTCCTCTTGCCCACCGTCGAGCTGTAGGGGATCTGTCGCTCTTCTATAGGTATTTTTACGGCTTCTACTCAGAGGAGTTGGCCAGTATAATTCCTTCTCTGGCAGCTCCCAACAGAGCAACCCGTAGTGCAACTTTTATGCATCCTTTTACAGTTTAGTTAGAGAGGCCCCGAACTTCCCGCTTTCTTCGTTCCTTTATCCCTAGAGTGTCAAGACTGTGGAACCTGCTGCCCGCAGAAACTTTTCCTTCTCCTCCCAATCTCCAAATATTTAAGTCCCATCTCCCTCTCACCACACTTAAGGCACAAACGGTACGTTAGTACTTAGGCATCAGCCTTCGTGGACTGTCCCAAGATAAAAAAAAAAAAAAAAAAAACATGGGGCCCTTCCTGTTGGAAAAATTACGAGCAGAAACTGATTGGTTGCTATTTACAAATGCAATCAAACAACAAAAAATGTGAAATAGCCACCTTTTGTATTTTTTCCCTACAAAAATAAAGAATACTTAAAAAATAATTTATAGAAGAAATTTGCAATTTAAATAAGAAAATAGAGAAAGGTAACCTAAACTTCCTGATATGCTAAAAAAAAAACACGAAAAGTCAATATTTTGTTAAAATCTAGCGTTTATTACTAAATATAAAACTATTTAAGGGGTTATGCCTGGAAACTCGAAAAACCGTGTTTATTAATTTTTTATAAAGAGGCATTCTATTTAACAAAGGTGAGAAATACATAATACTTTAAAACCCCATTGTCGTTTTGAAGAATACCCAGTAGGTATTGCTCCTGTAGACGATTTCCTGGGGGTCCTCTAAAAAAAGGTGTCTAGCGGTGCGCAACATATCTTTGGTTTGGGTTATTTAAAATAAAAAAATAAAAAAAAATTAAATTAATGCATGAAGGTATTAGTTAAAGGAATAGTCAAAATTTTTATTTTTGACAATTTTTTCAAAAAAAATTGCGATTTTAGAAGAAATTTCCAACTTCATTTGGTTTAAAAAAATCGAAATAAATTTGAAATACCCTATTCCTTCTATTAATACCTGGGAAAAATATCTAAGAAAATTACGAGTATGTAAAATTTTGAACCCGATCAGTCAAGCCGTTTCGGAGAAATCATGCTCACCGACAATGAAAACATAGTTTTGAGATAAATGCATTAATAGATTAAGTCAGCGTTTCTCAAACTTTTTACATACATATGGAACCCTTTTTAACAGGAAAAATAAACACGGAACCCTCCTAATGTTGCACAAATAAATATTTTTGCATTTTAAATTATAGGAATTGATAGACTCGTAATATCGTTATAATTTATTATTTAAAAAATATATTAGTAATACTCTTAAAAATATTTTATTGAAGATCCTAAAAGGAATTTGAACATGAAATAATAAAAAGGATACTTTTATACATAGATAAGGCTATCAATGCAAGGAATGAAACAACTATTATCACTCTTCACACAATTTTTTTTATCTTGGGACAGTTCACGTAGGCTGTGGCCGTACTGTACCGTGGCTGTCTGAAGTGTGGTAAGAAAGAGTTTAATCGAACAAGACTTAAATATTTGGAAATCTGGAAAAAAAGGGAAAATTTCTGCGTGTAGCAGGTTCCATAGTCTGGGCAGGGATAAAAGAACAAAGTTGGAAGTTGGGGGCCTCTTAAGTTGGACTGTAAAAGGATGTATAAAAGTGGCACTACGTGTTGCTCTGCTGGGAACTGCCAGAGGAGGAATTATACTCGCCAACTCTTCGGAGCCATGAAAATACCTACAAAAGAGCGACAGATACCGTACAGCCCGTCGGAAGGAAGCTTTTCTGTACGTGTGGGATCATTAATAAGACGAACAGCTCTTCTTTGAATGGAGTCAACAAAGTGTTGTAGGAGGCGCCACTCCCCAGGCATGAGAAAAACATAGATAATTTAGCGAAAAATGAGTTTTGACGATAATATTTGATCAAATTTACAAAAAAAAAAAAAATACAAATTGAGGATTTGCTTTTGATAGTCCGATTATTTACCAGCAAATTTCATTTTTTTTTTACCAGTGTTCCCCTTCAGGCCATAGCATCTGGTAAATTTAGTGTGGATCTCATGGTTTACTTTTTAGATAAAAAATTTTGAAAATCCAAGGGCTGCCACTGGGTTTTATTGATAAAAGTTGCAGTCATATATCGGGCTCCGCGTCCAGTTTATTGCATGCAATACTTATTTTTCGGTAATACGTAAGTCGAAAATCCAGTCAGGATTCTGGACCCAGAGAATTCTTTTTTTCGCGGAACCGTTGCCGAAGTCGTGCGGAACCGCAGGAACACACTTTGAGAAACGCTGAATTAAGTAAAATTTAATGCAAAATTTGACGACTTGTCAGGAGAATCCTAGCATAAGTTTAAAAAAAGCTCCTTATGTAGTATAACAACAAAGGGTCGGCATCATTAAAGAATTTAATTATGTTTTGCAATAAACATTTCTCACGGCTAGATTCAAAAATACATTTTTTTCCATAGATATATAAGCAAAGGGAGATCAAACTGTTTACAATTAAAAGCAATCAAACATTGAAATAATGTCTACCTCTCTAGACCACTTGATGGTCAAACGTGCTTGATACACATGCACCCTTGCCGATTGTCCTTTATTGGCAAATTTTTAGGATATTGCTTTATTAATATTTTCTTTTTAAATTCTTAAAGAGATCATAGATCATAACATGTCGTTATGCAATAACTTAATAGCAGCGACAGAAATATGTTTTTTAGTTAATTTTTATTTTGCTTTATTAATATTATTCTCAAAAATAATCATAACGGAATATTAACGGTGAAGATGGGCAACACTGCTTTTTGTAGTTTATTCATAATTTTTGTACGCTAGGGTCACGAAGGTCGTCGGTCAGCTAGTAGTAAATTTTTTATTTGTGTTGTGAGGCGGTGTTGCATTTCGTTTAAACTAGCTCAGAGAGAGATTTGTGTTTTTAAAGTGCGGTTATAAGAGGATTTTCTTAATAATTTATGTATTATTTTTAATAAACAGACTAAAAAATGGTTGTAAAGTGCCAGGCTTGTGGAAAACTGGATTCTCGTAATAAAAATCTTTCGTTTCACAGGTAAGTTTAAACAGTTCTTTTATAAAACTTCATTTCACTTCATTGACGTGCAATACCATGGCGAACAAATAACATTTTGTTGTTAATACCTTTTATGTTATATTTTTGTGCAGATTAAAACGATTGTTTACTTATTTTAAGCAAAATTTAATTATATAACTAACGAAAAATTGTTTAATTATTTTATAACGATTGAAAGTAACCATCAAGGTATAGTTTTTGTTATAAACGTTTTATTAGATTAATATAATAGAACGATTTTAATTATAAAATTTTTTTAAGGTTTCCTGTTAGGGGAAAAAAAATGGTTTTCCCACTTGGATTTGAAAAGAATATGATTTATCACAAATTTTCAAAATCTTTCAGATTATTTTGATCCTTGTGATATTATCACAAATAGAAATGAATATTGTTAAATATTCTTGGATTAATTAAAAATTTTTAATATTGTTACTGAATACAATAAATTATATTTAAAAAACATTGATATTTTTCTCACCTTTTTCCTTTTCTCGTAATTAAAAAACATTAAAAACATAAAAGTTAAAAATACCTATTTAATTTAGAAAAATGAAATTTATTCACAAGAAAGGGTCCTAAAAATAGATTTTTTTTATTTAAACCAAACCCAAAAATTTAATTTTTCTAAAACTCCCAAAATTTTATATTCCCAACAAACATTTTTTGGTCTTTAATTTCCTCCTCTCCTTTTACAAAATAGTATTGATGGTTTTTGATCTCATTAGTGGACTTTGAGGGTGGCTGTCAGATGATCTGTTATCCCTTTTTATTACATAAAATTAAATCTATAAAAATCGGTGGATAGCGATAAAGATAAAAACCCGGCAATTGCGATAAAGTTAAAAAACAGATTTAAGCTTTTTATTATGTATGGTTAACGGTTAACAATGCCAGTTTTCAGAAGTGTCGCTTTATATGATAAATAAAGTTTAATTATTATATTGAACCAATAGTTTTTATTTACTTGCACATTCCTGGAAACAGAACAAAAAAGTTGTCATGGCACTTTATTTGGAGTCTCATAAAATAGATATTTTTAGATAATATACTAAAAAAATTTACTTTAGTAATTTTCTATAGATAAATAGTTTTTGGAAACGAACTACGCCACTGGTGGTCCGCCACGTTTTGTGCTGCTAAACATTTGCGACGTTGCCTGCAGGGAATTTTTTTATCGGAAGTCCTTTTCTTACACATTATGAATGTTTGATATACAACAAAAGCCAATTTATGAATGAACGGTTATATCTCCCTTTACTTATATATCTATGTTTTTTTCCATTCTTGTGGAAGACCAACAGCTTTATGTTCCAGTTCTGGTAAACGAACAAAGAGGAGAAAAACAAACAACTTTGTTTAGATGTATAAATGCAATTTCGATCCAAAGGATTTGGACACTGCAAAAGTTATATAAAAAAAATGTTTTTATTAAATTCGTCTCTGTGCGCCGGTCCTATTACTTAGTAGCTTAATCTACTAAAGTTTAGTGGATATATTCGGTTTAAGAAGTAACATTAATAAACAGTTTTAAACGAACACCCCCCAAATTCCAAATAAAAAATAAATATTATACACGCCTCAAACATAGATTTTCGATTGAATAAATCTGAGAATTTGAAAGTTCTTTTATTAACAATAACAAATAACGCATAATTTATTAGCTTTTGTTAAAATTAAACTTAATTAATAATTAAATGTTGCAAAATACGAAATACCTATAATTCTATTATTTCTTTTTAGTTAAGGAAAAAATATCATAACAATGGATATCTCTTTGAAAGTAAAGGATGGATTTAAATATGGCGAAATTGTTTTAATAAGGTATTTGTTGCGAAAATAGCGATACAGATTATTTTAAAATTACCTCAAGGCAAAACTATTGTTTCTTTTTTAATTTTTTTAATCCTTTTACAGGAAAAAAGTTATCTTATCATTTTTTTATAATTAAACTGCAACTGTTTTACTTATGATGGATTATCCACTTTTGTATTTTTTTGTAATATTTATTGAGTTTATTTAAAATCTTTTAAACCATATTATATTTAACAAAAAATATAGAAAATATCTATATACGCTTTTTTGCCTCATCTGTTTTTTCTCCGAAAAATTCAAACTTTTTACGGAAAACTGTTAAATATAGCCATAAAGTGCTGTCTTTTTTATTTTGTGGCTAAAATTAAGGGAGCGGTTTTTAGGTCCATTTTAAGAAGAAAACTTTACACGAACATATTTCCTAAACGTCTTAGCTTTTGAGATAAAGCGTAATTCCGTACGAACGCCACTGGTAAAAATTAAAAAAATATATGGTACACTAAAAAATATCCAAAGTGGTATTACAGAAAATAATAACAAATGATTTATTTTTGAAAATTTTACCACCCTGTATCTCAAAAGGTAAGAAGTCCAGGATATAGGTACGTTTATATGAAGTTTTCTTCTTAAAATAAACCCAAAAATCGCTTTCTTCACTTTTTAAATAAATTAGAAAACACCTTGCATAATGTTTTTTTGTGTACGTAGTGAAATAAAAAAATATATATATATATATATATATATATATATATATATATATATATATATATATATATATATATATATATATATTATATATATATTCGAAAGGTAATTGGCACTGAGACCGATCAAAATCAAATTAAACGAAGAGCACAGTATTAGATTCGATATGATTCGTCTAATAGCGGAGCGCTTCCGTAAGTCTATCGTGTCGTTTTTTTTTTTTTGGCGTAAAACCAGGTCAAAATAGTTAGGTTCCTTTGAGTATGTCACCGGGCACATGAAATCGTATTTTACGACATTTTTTTGTGGTCTCAAACTTTTTAAATTAATAAAAAGTGATTTTTTTTTAATTATAAAAAAAAATTTTTTTTTTGTTTCCACCGCCATAACTTTAAAACTATCAAAGATACCGAAAATTTTTTTGTGTCAAATTTAAGCCGACACTGTAGCGCTTTTAACCTTATAAACTGTTTGGGCACAATTCGCACTTTCATTCCTGTAAAAATCAAATAAACTAAAAATATTTATTTTTTGTATTAAAATTTTTACCAATCGATAAACTTTTTTAAATTGAAAATATTTTTATACGTGCAGCGAAGAAAATATAGCCAAATAATAGCAAAAGTTCTGAAAAAAAGTTTTTTTCCTAGAGCGTATCGTTTGGAAACAGCGATTTTTTTTTCAGACGTGAAATGGTATCATCGGGACCCAATAGACCTCGCATGCGGATAGCGTGCGTAATAATACGTTAATAGTGGTGGTTGTCGAAATTTAGAGTGTGCTGTATGTATTAAGAGTTCTAAAACAATTAAGCGCATTATTTGTAAGAAAATAGTTTATGATGGATACAAATCTGTAATACAAAGACCTAGAATACAAGGATACTATCAAGTCCTGAAAGAAAGGCAGGACAATCTAGCAAAAGAAATTTTGTCAAAAAAAAAATGGTATTTTAAATGGCGAAATAAAATGAAATATCATATAGGCTGTCATAAACCTTACACAAATTCTCAAAACTATTATCATATTTTGCAATCAGTCAGTAGCGCCGATCCTTCAAATAATTGTGGCACTAAATTTAAGTGCCATAGTTTCAATATTAGAAAAATGTGCTTTTTTGCAACACAATTAAAAATAAAAAAAAAGTTTAATAAAAAATCTGTTTAAACCAGTAATTTAATTATAATATAATGGGTACCTACATAGTATAGTTGGTACCCATTATATTAGTTTATATTTTGAAATGAAACAAAATACAAATTTTATCCTTATAAATATTTTTTGGGGGATATTTTTTCCCCTTTACATAGTACTAAATCTTTTAAGGTAAAAAAAAGCCCATCAAAAAATTAATGGCTCCCGGGGAATAGAAATGACATTAAATAATATCTAAATTAGGTGGCAAAAATTTTTATTTGGTTTGATGGAAATATCATAAATTATGTTACAGCCACTACATATCTGAAAGAACCATAAAATCGCACAAAAATAGAAAAATGTTCCCCCAATTTTACTCCCCAAACCTTTTTTAAAAAAATAATTCGACAATATCTACCTCTTTTGCAAGTATTGGTAGTTCAGATAGTTTTTTTTTACTTCCTAAAGAAATGTCCAAAATTCAAACTTTATTACAAAAAAAAAATTAAAAAATTTTTAAAAAAAAGGTTTTAAAAAAACCCTTTAAAAAAAACTCAATCATTGTTAAATTACCCCCTTTTTACTAGTAGGTTTATTAGTTTTTTTTTTAAAAGGGTTGGTAAAAAAACCCCATAAAACGGAATTTTTTTTTTTTTTGTTTAAAAATTTTCAAGAGTTCATTTTTTTTAAAACTTTGAGCAAAAAAAATTTTGCGAATGTTTTGGGGTTTTTTAATTAAATTTGAGAAACATATAGTACATAAAATAAAATTTTTAGGGCTTCTTTAAAATTTTTTTTTAAACAGGAATATATTTTTGATCAAATTCCGGGGGGCTTGAGAATGCACCTTCGACCTCGCCTCATTTGGGGAATCCTTTTTTCAAGCCCAAAGAGGCCTTTTTGGGGGTTTAGGGGGCCAATTCCAGACGCGAAGGGCCATTTCGAGCTCGGAATCGGATTCAGCGTAAAAAAATACGGGGGAGTACATATGTACTCCGTACAAACGTTTTAAAGCGACGAAATGATTTATTAAATGTAAATGTAAATATTTAAAAAATTAATTTCAAATAATGACCAATTTTTAAAATTTAATAGCAATTTTTTTGGTAAAAAACCTTCATTCGCATTTTTTTTTTCTTAAATAATAATTTTTGGGGATTTTTCATTGCAAATTTAAAAACGTGAAACCAGAGTGATTTTTTTTTACCAGACCCAAAAATGTAATATGTAAGTAGTTATTTAGACGCTTCATTACTAAAATTTTTCGTAAATTTCATCCATTTCTGCCTAAAATATTTTTTTAATGTTATTGCGGGAAAAAGGGGATTTAACCCCTTACAACATTTTAGGCCTTTTAAAAAGGGACATGTTGGAAATTCAATTAGTATAAATCGAACAATAAGCGTTTTTCTCGAAACTACTTTTTTCAAGCGGGGGGCATGATCCCCTCAAGTTATACTTAACCGTTTTTTTTAAAGTTTAGTGAGAAGCTTCTCAATATTTTCCCTTTTAACACCAAACAGAAAAAAAATAAAAATTTTGATTTTTAAATTTTTAAAAAAAAAACTTAAAAAAAGGTAAAATTTTTTTTTTTTAAAGGCCCCGCATTTTATTTTTTTTTTTCGAGTTGGGGGATAGCTACATCTTCACTGATTAAGAATCCATTCGTTTTTTTTTTTCAGATGACCAGAAGGGTTAAAAACCTGCACGCCACAATTTTTTTTTTTGGACCCCTCACTTTACCAGCTGACAACTTTCTGATTTTTAATTTTTTTTTAATTTTAATTTTTTTTTTTTGTATTTAAAGGCAAATAAAGAAGCAATAAAAAAAAAGGAAAACTTTTTTTTTTTTTTAAACAAGTTAAAAAAAATTTAAAAAACATCCCCCTAGACCAGAATACCCCCTTAAAAAAAAATAAGGGTTGGTAGGGAGGGAAACCCTCGGGGCCCGCTCTAGGGGCGGAAACCCCCACATTTGTTCGGGGCGGCAAATCAAAAGGGGGCATTTTGGCTGTCAAGGGGCAAGATACGATGTTGCCTAAAGGTTTTTTTTTTAGAATATTAACTTGAAAACAAACATTTCTTACTTTTTTTTTTTTTTTTAACACCCCCTTTGATAAAAAAAAGTCCAGCTCAGTATGAAAATAACTGTCAGATTGGCCCCCCCCGTTTTTTCGGGAATAACGAAATTCAATTAAAAAATTTAATGTTTTTTTACTTACACACTGATAAATCAGTTAGTTAGGCAACACATTATACTTTTATAAGAGTCGTATTTTTTTTCGATTGTTTTGCCTTGTGTGATTATATTTTTTGGTTCAGAAGTTTTTTGGGGGGGGTAAAACCTTCTTTTTTAGTGATTAGTGTTTATTAAAAGGGGTATAATTTTGTGTTTATTGTTTGTTACTTATAATATCGTAAAAAAATGACTAGAGGTTGTATGGTTTTTTCAAAAAAATAAGGGTAAATACCCGGCATTTTTTACTTTTTTGGGAAGTATTTTTTATATTTAAATTAGGTGCTTCTTATGAAACGTACCGTTAGGTAACCGAATAAATAATAATATATCAATTATGAATAATAGAAAATGAAAGTTTCCCCAAGAAATAGCAGTGAAAAAAGTAAGGCAATCTTAACTATCTTTTTTATGATTTCCACCATGTTTGTGTATTTCTGTGGATTATTAAAAAGCAATATGGTTTACATTTTTGGTACTTTTATTTCATTTAATAATTTAGTACTTTCTTTAAAGTAAAAGGGGGCAAAATTACTAATTACTGGGCAGACCAGGCAAATTTTAATATATACAGGTCCCTCTAATTTGGGGGGTTTCCCAAACTTATTTCGTCTAACGCCCACTTTTTTAAAACAATTATTTTTTTGCGCCCTCCCCTTTTTTTTTTCCTTAAAAATCTCAATAACATAACAGTCTCGCCTGGGGGTTTTATTAAACCCCCATTCTAAACGACACTTTTTTTTTCCAAAGAGAGCACTAGTAATGCAACTTTACCATATTAAGAGTATCTTTTTTTTAAAATTAACCCCAAAATCAACATTAAGCAATGATAATTTAACTTTACGGTATTCAGATTATCGGGGTAGCGGGCGGAGTGGCGGAAGGGGAGCGGGCGATGCGTGCATGTGGCGGAACGTCACGTCTAGAGGTGAAAAGTTCGAATCTTTTTTTGAATCGATTTATTTGATTCATTCGGTTGGACTCGGTCGTTTTTCAATTTCACAAAAAAAATGATAGTTATCTTTTTAAAAAAGAAAAATTTTTACATTTATTTTATTTTGATATAATTATTATTTTAAAAAAAAAATTTAATAAAAAATTTTAAAAAAAATAATTTTAAAAAAAAAACCAGAAATGTACCTCCAATTTTAATCTTTGTTTAAAATAATAGTTAAAAAAAAAAAAAAATTCTTTTTTTTGTCAAAACTGACTCGAACCGACAATACGCATAAATTGTTT